>JXCR01143278.1:11035-82157 GCA_002079205.1 Phalaenopsis hybrid cultivar | reverse complement strand
TGCTTAAAATAATGATGTTTTGATTTTTTAAAAATTATAAAATTATTTCTTAAGACTACTCTGGCCAGAGAGAACTCATATGAATATTTGTAGAATTTTCTAAGCTATATGCAATTTTCTATAATTATTTGAACAGAAAATACTTAAGAACTTAGAAAATTAAGATCTCTGTCTAGAGATCTTCTATATCTTTGAAAAAATGCTCAAATTGTGCATCTAGATAGAGACTACAACATATAAAATTTTTGGGTCAAGGTGATATCTCAACAGGAATGGAGAATTGAAAAACCCCTAACCCTAATTAATTTTTAAAAGAATAATTTATGCATCAAATTAATGTGAAAATAATTTANAGTAGAATTGGATAAATATCCATTCTAAATGAGTCATAAACCAATGTATTGTGAAGATATAGTATACCCTAGCTCCAATTCAACCCCTAGGGTCAATCCTAAGGCCAAATAGCTCTATAGGAACTCTTCTTGAGCTTCCCCCATAATGATCTTACCTACTAAATATCAGAGTCAATCCTAAGGCCAAGTAGTCCTATAGGAACTCTTCTTAAGTTCCCTCATAATGATCTTACCTACTAAGTGCTGAGTCAACACCCAGGATTGACCCTAAAGCCAAGTAATCCTATGGGGATTCTTCTTGAATTCTTTCATAATGATCTTACCTACCAAATGCTAAAGGTTAGGACCAATATGTGGAACTTCAAGTTGAGTAAAGAGAAGAGTTTTGAGTTTCTAATGATGTAGGACCAATATGTAGAACTTCAAGTTGAGTAAAGAGAAGAGTTTTGAGTTTCTAATGATGCTAGAGGTTAGGACCAATATGTGGACCTTCAAGTTGAGTAAAGAGAAGAGTTTTGAGTTTCTAATGGTGAGGACCAATATGTGGAACTTCAAATTGAGTAAAGAGAAGAATTTTTGAGTTTCTAGTGGTGATGCATTTCTAGTTTTCTAAGACTAGTCAATAGGAAAGTCCTATGGCTAGACCTAGGCTACTAAAGAAAGGAACTCTAACTTGAGTAAATAGAAGAGTTTTGATTTTTTAATTGTGGGGGTACTTTTTGTAAGTTTTTGAGATAGTCAGTAGGAAATCCCTATGGCTAGACCTAGGCTACTAAAGAAATTTCTAGACCTCAACCAAAAATGAGGTCAACAATGTGTCATGTGAAAATGTTAACATTGGTGAGGAAGATATGTGAAATTTTGTGAGCTTTAGTGCAGACAAGGATGGTCGTGCTGCATGAGCAAAGAGTAAGAGATCCCGAAATCGAGAGAATTAACTTAACATATTTATTTTTCTTTTCTTGTTATTTTTATCACATTTAATTTTCAAAATATTTTTTCCAAAATTTAATTTTTGTTGGTTGATTGATTTTCAAAAGAGTGTTTTATTTGAACTTTATTATTAAGTTTTTATTGTTTTGTTCTTTGTTTATTGTAGTTCAGAACCAACATATGGTTCCGTGGCTTTTATCCATCACACAAAAGGGCAATTGAGCAAACATACAAAATTTTTTTAAAAGATTTCATTAATCTGCTCCAATAGGTGTTACAGATTGAGTGCAGGCCAAAGCCTCATAAGGTACAATATGTTGATCAAAGTACATCTGGAAAACATCTCATGCTGGGTACATATCCAAGCTGAGCATATCTGGTACACATATCATTATATCTGTTGTGTCAAATTTCAGTAAGTGTCTCATGAGTGTCCATCTCTGGTGTGGTGAGCTCCTGATCGAGCTGACCTACTAAACCACGCTCCAGGACAAGAGTTCCCTTTGCATGTGTATAGTGGTGCAACCCTCTCATAGCTCGTACGACAGTAGTTCTTCCAACTCCGGATATGGTTGAATTCCATATGGTATTTTGCTGTCATCCATCCTTCAAAAAGTTATAGACACCCTACGACGTCGCACCCCTGGAATGCAATGTTTAGTGAAGTCTGCTCTGTTTCCTTTAAGAACCAACACTAAACCCATTGCTAGCGGAATCTCCACAGATCCTCTGAACTTGTTGGGGCCAATGATCTCTATCTCTTTCCCAAATAGGATATTATCATGAAGGAGACCGTACAGAAAGTCTCAAAAAATCATGATGGTCAATATGCAGGGGTATGCAGTAACCTTCATCATATATATTGATGATACAGCTACTGGAATATAGTCGACTAGAAGTATGCTCTATCAGACCATTCTCTTGATCATCCATTTTATCATGGGAGATAGTGGGTCCACTTCATCGTATCTCAAAATCTCTAAGGGATCTCCTTGTCTATCTTGGGTGAAATTGCAACAGCAGCCACATTGTATAGTGATCCTACCCTTTCCACGCATCCATTTTAGTGGCTCAAAATAGGTTCTTTCCATCAGAAGGCCCGCTCAACCTCTGTCTCTTAGATAAAAAATATAGTCGAGAATACTCCTTTCGACGCTTTTGGAGAAGACCCTGGTTTATAGCTCCAAGCCTTCTAGTATGTTGATGAATATTCCTTGAACTTTTTCATAGAATTCAAATTCCTTTTTGTTTACTTTACTAATCTTGTAGTATTGTGCTGTGGAGACAATTAGCGGTTGTCGAGGATACTCCCTTATTTCAGTATCAGTGGGAATCCAAACTGGTATTGTCTCTATCTGCAACATAGCATATGACTCTGTGTTCGGCGGGATATACGACTCTGTATCCAACAGAATATACGGATCCCCCATCGGGTGATCAGCGGTTTGAAATCCATCGTCAAAGGATGCATACTCCTCCAAAGTACTGTAGCACTCTAGATGGAGGACGTTGCGATCCGGGCACTCCACAAATGTCCCTATAGCTGGTATACGTGTAGGTATCTCGGCGTTGCATGTCACGAAACCCGTACAAAGAACATCTAAAACTCGTGGTATCTCCAGTTTTGTAGTGAACTCAGACTCATCATCTGTAGCAGGTAGGCTAGAAGAGGTCTTTCTCCTGTCTGGATAGTAGATATTCCCCTCAGGGATAGGGGTGAGTAAATTTTCCGCCTCTTTCTTGTGTCATCTTTCTTCACGTAAGAAAGCCCTATGACTTCAACGGTTTGTGTTTCTGCGTTGATCTCCGTAGCGATGCATCTGGTAGTCTTTCATCATTAGGAGCAGCCAAGCCCCCGGTTGGTGTAGCTATCATGAACGGCATGCAACTAGTCCCTTCCATAGGGTCTTGTTGTACTACAACTTTTTTTCGCCTTCGGTGAGGAATTATCACTGGTGCATAACCTTAGTAGTGTGGCAGCCCTTTATTTTCCTAATGGCTAACCACATCCATCAGAGGACCCTCATAGTCCATGTCGACTTGGCTGAATTCCATGTCAAAGTGTATGGTGCCACCCTGCGGCGCCCTTTCCTCATTAAGCGTGAGGTTCCAACCATCTTTGAAAGCAAAGATCAGCCTCTGGCCTGACATTTTATCTCTGCAAACGATAGGAAAAACATCAGTGAGCGAAAATTTAGCAGGAACAAGAACAAAACAAAGTGTTTAATAAAGAAAAATTTAGTTTATGTTGGTGTGAAATTGTCCATTTATGTACGTATTTTGTTTAATTTAGTAGAATATCAAATTTAAAAGGTAGAAAGAAGAAAGTCAAAGTATGTAATTTCAGAAAGCTTTCATTTTATTGAGGTTAATTTTATTACAAAATTTGGACCCCAGTCACAGACGTTTGGCGAAATAAATAACCCCAAAACGATCAAAATTTCAAAATCTCATGTCAATCAATGTCAAGTTGCGTAGTATGTTTTCAAATATCGTCCATTTATTGGCAGTATGTTGACCTCACTTTTGGTTGAGTTTTAGTTTTCCCTTTTTAGTAACCTAGGGTCTATCCATAGGACTTTCCTATTGACTATTCCTAGAAAACTAGAAAAGGAACCCTCACCAATAGAAATTTTACCCTCTTCTTTGCTCAACTTGAAGTGCCACATATTGGTCCTAACCTCTAGCACTTAGTAGGTGGGGTCACTATGAGGGAGCTCAAGGAGAGTCCCCCTAGGACTAACTAAACTTAAGGTTGGCCCTGGATGTTGGTCTGGAGCTAAGGCACTCACTTTCACTCACTTTCACTCACAATCACTCACAACGCTAAACCCAAAATTTCTTAACTTTGATCATTTGACCTTTAGGGAAACTCATGTAGATGGTCCCCTAAACCCACTGGCTCTATGCTAGGGTTTAGCTAAGACCGGTGTATAGAGGACCCAATGGGGTTTTCATTGGTCTTTTGCTCATATATGGTGGTTGGTACCCAAACCCTGCCAAAATATTCAACTTGGCCTTTCGCCCCTAAATCCCCCTAGATTATCTAAACACCCTTGAAACACCAAATTCACCCAAAATATCCAAATTTGTTCAAAAATTATTTCAAACCATTTTAAAATACCCAAGTTCACCAAAACTACCCAAAAATTCCAAATTTACCAAAATACCACCAAAATGGGCAAAATTACAAAAATATCTTTGGCACCCCAAATTTTCCCAAAACTTCCAAAACCACTCCAAATGACTCCAAAACCAATTTGGACCCTTCAATTGAACCCAATTTGGCCAATTCAACCATTTTGACCAAAACCCCTAAATTGCCTTTAAGGGCCCAATTTCCCTAAATTTACCTCAAATGTCCATCAATTTGAGCCTAATTTTCTTCCATTTCAATTCTAAACTTAGATTTACTTTTCATATGACTAATCTAACCCAAGTCCAAGCCTAATTGGCCCATTCTTTGAGCTCAATTTTGATCTAAGTCAAACCCCCAATATTGGCCCTATGACTTAATCCCACCAAAATGAACTCCAAAGCCTACTCAATTTTCCCCAATTTGAATCCTAAACTCTTCATAACAATCCTACACATCAAACTTGAACTTCAATTGGCATTGATGAAACCTTAATTTCATTTAATTTTTCCTAAACTAACTAAATCAAAAAACTCACAACAGTTACTACCCTAGAATTTTAAAATAAACTACTAACTAACACAAACATTACAATACAATTAAAAATAAAAGTCTCACGCATCACAATATCTAAACATGTAAACATACATACATGTCTCAAGTCCAAAACATGAAAACACATCACATTACAATTCTCACTTAAACATAAAAGTACAAACCACATCACATAGTTCAAACCAACACACAGATGCAAATGTAGCAAGCCCGTACCACATAGTTCATATCATATTACAATCATAAAAAAAAATCTCTCAATTATACTCTTCATCCTCTGAATCACTGCTATCCCAAACCTCTTCAGGCTCATAATTAGAGTATCTAGGATATGGAAAAAATTTCACTCCTTGGTTACCCCTAATGAGGCTCTCCAAAGATGAGTGAAATTTCTCTTTATAATCACTTTATCTCCTATTATACTATCGACACTATTTTGGTTTGGGGAGTTGCCCGTACGAAGCTGTTGGTCACTGGAATCAAAATCCCGTCGCCCTCTTTGGAAGGACATTTTAATGTTTAGAAAAATATGAAATCAAACTGACCCTATATTTTTCATAGTTTAAATGAAAGAGCAATATATCTCAAATCCTGTATCTATCCCAAACGATGAACACAAGACTTGAGGATGAGGCTCAATCAAATAAACTAAGAAATGTATGACGTTTGTTTGGTCTGCGAAATAGTTTTTTTTGTCGATAATTTCCCCTGTTTAATGTGAAGAACTAAATGGGGTTTATATTAAGCTGGGGTCGGACAAGCTTCCTATAAGGGCAAGCCCCTATAGTTAAATACATCATAAATGACCAAAGTCATCTAAAAAAATTCTCAGTAAAAATCATAAAAAAATTATGTTCAAGGATTTCAAAAGGATTGAATTGTTCAATGATATCGGACAAAGAGGTGTGAAATGGGATTGGCTCAAATTTGGAGCATTTTTTTTTGTAATCAAAAGGAGGAAGAACTAGGGGATGTCATGGATCCGGAGGAGAACCTCGGTGACTTCCCGGTCCATCCTATTGTTTAGCTTCAGTTTTGAAGAGAAATATTTAGGTGTTTCATCCTACCAATTTTATTTGTTAGGGCTTACATTCGTGTGAGAGGATCACATAAATAGCCTGGAAGATGTGAGGGTTTAGGTCGTGACAAATGACAACCTCGGAATCCTAAGACGAGTTAGGGCTTACATTGTACGACACAGTTGTACAAAGGCCTAAAGATGAGGTGATGATTTATGTTGCATAAGCTAAAAACCTCCAAATCCTATGGCTTGGTTGTTTAATTCTAAGTAAGGAAGTTGGTTTAGCTGATGTAGACGTGTTTTGCTGTTGAAGATGGTCGTGCTGCCCACAATGCTAGCTCAAAGCTCCTTACCATGACGAGTTTAAGTTTTCTAGGGTGTCCAGTTATGATGTTAAATCAGGTTGCTCAATGATTGTAGTTCTTTAAATTTTTATAGGCGTTGCTAAAGTTGATTAGAGCGACATCGGTTAGGATCTCATGGTTCCCTCATTCCGGTGCCACTATTTTCTATTAGATTCACTTAGTCCAAATGAATTTAATAAACTCAACTTAATGAGTTCTATAATTTCATTTAGACCGTGGGAAGCCTCGTTAGCAATCGTAGGTTACCTCCACCGAGGGATTCTCGATCATCCGATAGAGACATATTAATTTAGTTGCAATTATTACCTTCTCCAAGGGATTCCCGATCATCCAATAGAGACATCTTAATTTAGTTGTAGCTGTTATTTTTTGTGGGTTTGTATTAAAATTTTGAGTTGTTTTATATTTTGAATGTTGTGGCGGTGAATTTTATCTTGGTTAATTTTAACTTTAGTTTTGGTTTTGGTTTTGTGGCTTTCTTGATATTTTTAGATTTCATGCAGGGTGACATCATTTGTTAGCATGCAAATTTTGCAAGTATAAAAAGTATAAGAAATACAACACTGTAAACTATAAAAAGCATACTTGACGAGTCTTCTCGTTCCACCACCTGAACTTAAAATGCATGTCAGGGCATTTTATATGAAGCAGGAAAATAAAGTTTTGGTGACCTACCCAACCCTAGGTCATATCTTGGTGGGTCTTATTAGTTTGAATTAAGGATGATTTTGTTAAGCAAAGCACATTAAGTTTAGTAGACCTCTGAGGTATCCAACAAGTTAGGAGAAAGAAGCAGGTCCATGCTTCCCTCTCACTACCTGGTGAAAGGCCTCAAGCTCATTTAAACTTATTGTGTTGCTTAATAATTCACCCTATGAACACCATAATGCTCAATGAACATTGATGTCCTAATTATCCCTAAGAGTGGGGTAATTATCATTTGTAATTCAATTTGTAAATTATGTGGGTGAAGACCCTTAAAGGGGTAAGTCGGTGTTATTAAGACACTTAGTCAATTTTATTTGGGCTTGTGGTGTTTTAAAAGGTGTTAATTTTAGCTATGTTTGCTTTCCTAATCCTCATTTAATCAATCTTGATTTAACTTAGAACACTACGAAGCCCTTGAGACCTAGATGAGAGTCTTAATTTATTTTGAAAAGGTTAAGTTTTAAGTGACATGATTCATGATTTGGAATTTCATTTGAAAATCAAATAAGGGTATTAAATTGATTAATTATTGACTTCAAAAGTCATACCCTTAAGTCATACGTTCATTTAATTTTAATAAACTTCCAAATTTTAATAAATTAAAAATTTATTAATTTATCCTTTTAATTAGGAAAGTGAGGTTGGTTTCTACCAATTAATCTCTTTTTAGTTGTAATCATCCAAACAAGCTGATTAAGATCATAGGTTGCCCATTTCCTTCCTTGAATTAAGCCTAAATGTTAATTAAGTCCAAATACCTAAAATTACACTTTTGCCCCTAAGGCTCTAACACTTCATAATTTGTCAAATTCAAAAACTTTGAAATTTTTATCCTACCTCATTCATGGGTCAATTAAGACATCAGAGGAGAAAATGTGATTTCTCAATGAAATTTTTATCCTACCTCATTCATGGGTTAATTAAGACATCAGAGGAGAAAATGTATGAAATTTTTATCCTACCTCATTCATGGGTCAATTAAGACATCAGAGGAGAAAATGTGATTTCTCAAATTTTTATCCTACCTCATTCATGGGTCAATTAAGACATCAAAGGAGAAAATGTGATTTTTCAGCCATGAGGCTCTAACACTTCATAATTTATCAAATTCAATTCAAATGACTTTAAAATTTTTATCTCCTCATTCATGGGTCAATTAAGACATCAGAGGAGAAAATGTGATTTTTCAAAATTTAATTTAGTTGATATAATTATTTTCATGCCAAAATGAGATTTTTCAAAGAAAATTTTCTAACTTGACCAAGGTGAAGTCTCATCAGTTGATATTTTTACTAGAGGTAGACCAAGACTAGAGAACCCTTTGGACCAAATGTTATGATTTTTTATATTTTATTTGAATTATTATAATTATTTTAAGTTATAGGGTACTTATTAAATATAAAATATTTTAAATGTGAAAAATTAAGTTTTACATTTTTGAAAAATCTACCTAAGGCCAGAGAACCTAAAGAAGCAAATTTTATATTTTTTTATTATTCTTTGATTTATTGGATTTATTTTAGTGGAAATCCATTTTTTAGCCTTTAAGAAATATTTTAAGCTTCAAAATACAATATCTTTATTTAGAAAATCAAGAAAAATATTCCAATTGCTTTTAAATGCTTAGAAAACAATTTAGAATATTTCCATGAATTTTATTATTTTTGTGATTTTTATGAATTTTTTAATTATTTAAAATAGGCTAAAAATGAATTTTTTATCTTAAATACCATTTTATTTTTATAAAATTCCCCTAATCACAGAGAACTCCAAAAACAGGAATTCATAATTTTTTGAGTAGTGTCAAAAAGGATATTTAACTTGAAAAATCAATTTAGCTATCAAATAAACTCAAAATGCTTTGAAATTTTTATGGAGAGTTTATTGGATCTTAAATAACAGTGGAGATAAAAAATAAAGTCATTTTAATGTTTGTATTTTCCAAAATTAATTACATGGTGATTTAGGGTTTAGACAAATTAGGTTTATTTTGAATGACTTGGCTCATGAGAAATTTTTTTAAAGGTTCTCTGGTCATCATAAACCTTCCAAATTTTTTTAGATTTTTCTAAGCATTATGCTATATATTATGATTAATTTATGTAAATAATGTACATAAACTTGAAAAATATGGATCTCTGTCTAGAGATATTCTCTGACTTTGGAAAAATCAAGGAATGTTTCCCGTGATAGAGGCTACAACATGTCAAAATTTCAAGCCATGGTGAAATGCCTATATGCATGGAGTGTCAAAAGACTCAAAATAGTGTTTAATTAATTAAAAATAAAATATGAATCAAATGGAACAAAATTTAGCAAGAGGGTCATTTTGTTTTATTTTTATAATTTTTCTACACCAAGTTAAGGATTTTGGAAGTTAGCCTATTTATCTATTTAAATGCGCGGCGACATATCATCCTAGGCAGCTCCGAAGCTCCACGCGACGCGCTCCTGTTCGACGTCGCCATCCACTTCAGCACTGACTCGGCTCACAATTTATGTCTGGAAGCGCTGTTCGTCTTCAACTTGATCGTCCATCTGATACACGATTGATTGAACGGTGTTACATCAACGTCCCCGATAGCCTTGCCCGAGAACCATCCATCTTCCAAGCTTGATATCTCCCTCATTTCTCAACCAAATTATGTGAATTTTTTTTAAAATGCTCGTCTAGACTAGAGGAGCATATCCATATGGTTAATATGCCATGAAATTAAGCCCAAGCATATGGAGAATCAAAATAATCTTGGGAGGAGAAAAAGTTAAATACCTTGGCTCTGAGAAGGGAAGCTTCAATCAGAGATGCTCAACACGTTCGTTGAGGTCCAAGGAGGCTAAGTATTTAGCCTCTTCTTGTGGTCTAAGGTCTAGGTATGAATTTGACCAAGCTCGATTTCAGGTGTTCGTCTAGAGCTATGTTACGGGCTCTTTCAGAGTGGTATTTGATGGGGCTTTGACTTATTTCAGTGTTATGAAGGCTTATGTACAATTAATTGAAGTTTGGGAGACTGTGGGAGTGTAATGTGCTCTGTTTTAGTTTTATGCATAAATTTGAACTCAAAATTAGGCTTCCACAGTGGGAATCAGTGGGGGAAGATGGTTAGATTGCACTGAGGAGGTCTTAAAGAAGCTCTGTGAGTGATTTAGGAAGCTCTCTCCGAGAAAATTTTAACACTCCTTCTATGGCCGTGGAGGTGAGCTTTTTCTAAAAATGGCCAATAGGTGGCTCTATGGGTCAACTGAGGGGTGCAAAGTGCTGCCTATATGTAGGGCAAAGAGGCTCCAACATTTGATTTGGATGAGGTGGCCTCTAGGTTTGATTTCTGTGAAGCTTAAGAGGAGGTGGCCCTTAGTTTTGGCTTCTCTAGTGACTAGGCCGGCCGACCATGGTAGGGGGAGGTGGCTAGGAACTCAGGGAACTCAGGGGAATATGTCACAGCAATTTAATGGGTTTGGGTTTAGTTTTGGCAAAAAAAATCTTAAGCTTAAATAATTATGGCATGAAATCCCTTGATTTAAGGGACCATTTGACCATGGCTTAGCATAGGTGTTTAGGTGACTTTTGGCTCAGTTCTAAGGTCCAACTAATAGTTGTGGAGTCATTAATTTGATGGCTTTGGGGTGGTTAGGCTATTTTTAGTGCATGGGTCCAAGTGGGTGCAAATGACCAAAACTTAGGTTTGGGTTAGGCTAGAAATGTCCTTGATCCCAATTGATTGATTCACTTGATGTAGATGATTGTAATGAATTTTTTTTGTGAAAGATTGAAAGGATTTTGAGTTCGATTGGAGGGTCAATTTGAAGGAATTGGAAAATTTGTCATTTGGGCATGTTGGGCTATACTTGGGTCAAGATTGGGCTAACCTTGGGCTAAGTCCAAATTTATGTTTGAAAATGGTGAATAGGAACCCCATTAAAAGTTTTCAACATAAATTGGGTGCCAATTTTTAGATTAAGGCAATCAATTTGATGAAATTTCGGGACATAGCCAATTTGGGGTAATTTGGAGATTTTGGACTTAAGTTGAATTTAAATGAAATTGAGACTTCACCAAGGCCAATTGATGGTCAATTTTGATGTGTAGGAATTTTATAAATGATTTTCAACATAAAACATGGCCAATTGAGGGGCTATGGATTCAATTTGGTGAGATTAGGTCATGTGTCCAAAATTAGGGGTTTGACCTAAATCAAAATTAGACTCAAAGCATGGGCCAATTGAGCTTGGATTTGGTTTATTTTGGTAACATTGAAGGTAAATTTGAGTTTGGGATTGAAATTTGGGGAGATGGAGATCAAATTGATGGACATTTGAGTTGAATTTGAGGAAATTTGGGCCTTTAAAGGTAAATTTGGGGGTCTTGGTCAAAGATGGTCAAATTGGGCAGATTAGGTCATGTGGTAGTTGGGAAAAAATAAATTAGGAATATTTGGAATAGTTTGGAAATTTTTGGGATTTTTTTAGAATTTTTGAAAGTTTGGGCCCATGGGGGGCAATTTGGTAATTAGGCAATTTTTGGTGATTTTGGGTAATTTGGGTTTCTTCAAAAGGTTTGAAATAATTTTTTAACAAGTTTGGGTATTTTGGCTAAATTTGAGAATTTTGACCAAATTTAGGGTTTCAAGGGTACTTAGGTTAATTGGGGGAGTTTAGGGGCAAAAGGTCAGGCTAAGTATTTTGTGTAAAATTGAGGAACTAACCACCAAAAGTAAGCCATGGACCAATGGAAACCCCATTTGGGTCCTCTATGTACTGGTCTTAGCTAAACCCTAGCCAAGGGCTAATATGTTTAGGGGACCATCTACATGAGTTTCCCAAAGGCTCAAGGGACCAAAGTCAAGAAATTTTGGGTTTAGGGTAGTGAGTGATTGTGAGTGAAGTGAGTGCCTTAGCTCTAGACCAACACCCAAGGTCAACCCTAAGGTCAAATAGCCCTATAGGAACTCTCCTTGAGCTCCCCCATAATGACCCCACCTACTAAGTGCTAGAGGTTAGGACCAATATGTGGAACTTCAAGTTGAGTAAAGAAGAGTTTAGAATTTCTAATAGTGAGGGTGCCTTTTTCTAGTTCTCTAAGAATAATCAATAGGAAAGTCCTATAGTTAGACCCTATGCTACTAAAGAGAAAGACTAGACCTCAACCAGAAATGAGGTCAACAAATGGACCCCCAATAGGAGTGGCTTGTTGGGTAAGCACACCGCGTGTATTAGCGTTGACCGACAAGATAAACAAAACCAATACAAACTCCTAAGTCAAGAGACATAGAAGGAGTGTGGGATTGTGTGTGCTATTTGCTTCTATTGGGGACAGGTGAATATTTGATCAAAGTCAAGAAGTAGGGACTCTCGTTGGGGATTGGTGAGTGGATTTTAATGTTGTCAGATTTCAAGTGTTTTTAGAGGATGGGAATCATCTTGTAATTGTTGATCCCGAAGTGGGAATTTGAGATTTAGGTATCGATTTCAGAAGAGAGTCGGAAGTTTGGGACCAACCCTAAAAAATAAGAATCATAATTTTGGCATTGATTCTAACGTGAGGATTCAAAATTTAGGTAACGTTTTCAAGAGAGAGAGAGTCGGCAGTTATGGACCGACCCTAAAAAGAGGGAATCATAAGTTAGGAACTGATTTCAAAGTAATCATTTGAAATTTAAGTATTGTCTCAAAAGACAGTGTCGGAAGGTAAGGACCAATAACAAAAAATGTGAATCAGAAGTTAAGGACTGATTTGAAATGAAAATTGACAGGTAAGGGTTAATCTCAAAAAAGAGCATCAGAAGGTAAGGACTGTCCTCGATAGGTAGTGAATCAGAACGTAGTGGCTGATTTGAAGATGGGAATTGACAGGTAAAGGTCAATCTCAAGAGAGAGTGTATGAAGGTAAAGACCGACCTCGAAAGGGGTGAATCAAAACGTAGTGGTTGATTCTAAGATGAGAATTGACAGGTTAGGGTCATTCTCAAGAGAGAGCGTCGGAAGGTAAGAACCGACCTTGAAGGTAATGAATCAGAAGGTAGGGACCGATTCTAAATGAGAATTGATAGGTAAGGGTCAATCTCAAGAAAGAGCTTCAGAAGGTAAGAGCCGACCTCAAAGGTAATGAAACAAAATGTAGTGGCTGATTCTAAGATGAGAATTGACATGTCAGGGTCAATCTCAAGAGAGAGAGTCGGAAGGTAAGGACCGACCTCGAAGGTAATGAATCAGAAGGTAGGGATCGATTATAAATGAGCATTGACAGGTAAGGGTCAATCTCAAGAGAGAGCATTGAAAGGTAAGGACCAACCTCGAAGGTAAAGAATCAAAAGGTATGGACCGATTTTAAATGAGAATTGATAGGTAAGGGTCAATCTCAAGAGAGAGTGTCAGAAGGTAAGGACCGACCTCGAAAGGGGTGAGTCAAAAGGTAGTGACTGATTCAAAGATGAGAATTGATAGGTAAGGGTCAATCTCAAAAGAGAGCGTCAGAAGGTAAGGACCAACCTCAAAGGTAATGAATCAGAAAGTAGGGATCGATTCTAAATGGGAATTGACTGGTAAGGGTCAATCTCAAGAGATAGCATCGGAAGGTATGGACCGACCTCAAATGGGGTGAATCAGAAGGTAGTGACTGATTCGAAGATGAGAATTGACAGGTAAGGGTCAATCTCAAAAGAGAGCGTTGGAAGGTAAAGACTGACTTCGAAAGGGGTGAATCAGAAAGTAGTGACTGATTCTAAGGTGAGAATTGATATTTCTAATCAGTTTGTGGTGTTGAACTTAAATATATGTGGCATGTGAAGAGGTTGACATTTTTTTTAAGAAGATATGCAGAATTTTGTGGGATTTTGTGCAGAATGTGTAACTCCGCAGTGATGTGAAAAGTTAATGCAGGCAAGGATAGTCGTGTTGTGCGAGCAAAAAGTAAGAAACTCCGAAATTGAGGGAATCCACTCCACAAATTTGTTTTATTTTCTTGTTATTTTTATCACATTTAATTTTCAAAAATATGTTTTTCAAATTTTAATTTTAGTTGGTTGATTTTTCAAAAGAGGCTTTTTTATTTAAATTTATCATAATTTATATTCTTTTCATCATTTTTTATTTAAAAGTTTCTTTTTTTTATCATTAAATGTTTGTTGTTTCGTTCTTCGTTCATTGTAGTTGTGAACCAACGCATGGTTCAATGTCTTTCATCCATCTTCCCGAGAAAGGCAATTGAACAATCAGACAAATTTTTCTAAAAGGAATTTCATTAATCTGCTTCAATAGAATGTTACAGATCAAATGTAGGTCAATGCCTCCAAAAGAGTACAATACGCAAACTGCATGAAGGTACATCCGGAATGTGTCATGCCAAGTACATATCTTGGACTGATCATGTCTGATACATATCATATATGTAATGTAGTAGAGAAGAAAGAGAAACCCTCTGAATATTTATCCCCTTACATAGTGAGCTCGTGATCAAGCTGACCTTCTAGGCCACGTTCCAGGATAAGAGTTCACTTCATGCGCGCCTAGAGGTACAACCTTCTCATAGCTCATATGGTAGCAGTTCTTCGAGTTCAGAATCCAGCTGAAATCCAAATAGTATTTTGTTGTTGTCCATCCACTAAAAGTCACAGACACCCTACGGTGTTGTACTCTGGGAATGCAGTGCTTGGCAACGTCTGCACCGTTGCCTTATAGAATAAGCACTGAACCTACTAGCAAGGGAATCTCTACTGATCCTTGGAACTCATTAGGGCTAATGACATCAATTTCCTTCCTAAAGAGAATATTGCTTTCACTCATGAATGAGACTGTACAGAAGGGTCTTACAAAATCATGATGATCAATGTGAGGAGGTATGCAGTCTCCATCGTCATATATGTTGATGATGCAGCTATTTGGAATGCAGTCCAATGGAAGTATATTCCATCAGACCATTTGTTTAATCATCGGGGGCAGCGAATCCACTTGATCGCATTTGAGAATCCCGGAAGGATTTCCTTGCCTGTCTTTTGAGAAATTGTAGCAGCATCCGCATTATATTGTAATCCTTCCCTTTCCTCTCATCCATTTCTATGGCTCAGAGTAGGTTATTTCCATGAGTAAGCCTGCTCGACCTCTGTCTCTTATATCAAAGATACAAACCAAAATGCTTTGTTCATCTTTTTCTAAAAATTCCCTGGTATACAATTCCCGTTCTTCCAATATATTGACGAGTTCTCCATGGACTTCTTCGTAGAACTCAAAGCTTCTTTTGTTGACTTTATTGATTTTATAGTACTCTGTTGTGCTGAAGAAGGATAGATGGTGCAGACATTCCCTCATTTCATTGTTGATAGGAATTCAGACTGGTGTCGGTGTTACCTCTAACGAGATGTATTACTGGGCCTCCATCAGAACATACGGCTCAGTATACCGTAGGTCATATTATTTTGTACCCATTGGGACGTATGCCCCCTCCATCTGGCAATCGCTGGTCTGAGATTGATCTTCATTAGAGGCATATTCTTCAAGAGTGCTGAAATGCTCCAAGTGCAGGACATTACAGTCCGGACATTCAACAAACGCTCCTGTAGCTGAAGCTTGTGGCGGTATTTCAACGTTGCAAGTAGGGAAACCTGCACAAAGGTCATCCAAGGTTGGCAATACTTCTGATTCTTTAACATACCCACGCTCCTCATCTATGGTGGGCAGGCTGGAAGAAGTTTCCTTCATATGCAGATGTGTCCCTCTAGAATGAGGACAAGTTGGTTTTCTATTTTTTGTTGATGTCTCTTTTCTTCTCTCAAGAGAGTTATGTGCTTACGATAGTTGGCATTTCTCCGTTGAGTCCTCCGTAGCGAAGCAAACGGTATCCTACCGTTGTTAGAAACAACCATGTTTCTGGCCGAAGTGGCTACCATGGATGGTGGATGGCTGATTCCTTCCATGGGATCATGTTGTCTCATCACCTCTTTCCCCTTCAGTAAGGGATTGCTTTCGGATTTGAATTTCAGAAGTGAGGGCGGTCCCTCTTTTTTCTGTCCACTGACTACATCCATTAAAGGACCTTTGTAGCCCATGTCAATTTCATTGAACTCCATATCAAAGTCAATAATGCCACCTTGTGGTGCCATCTCTTCATTAAGCGCGAGGCTCCAGCCATCCTTGAAGGCAAAGAACAGCTTCTGACATGACATTTTTCTGCAGACCACAGAAAAAATATTAGTGAGCTGAAACTCAATGGGAATAAGAACAAAATAGAGTTTTTTTAGTTAGAGAAAATTTTAATTTATTTTGGTGAAGAAGTTATTTATTTATGTATTTATTTTGTTTAATTGAGTAGAATATTAAATTTAAACTTAAAGGTAGAAAAGAGAATTGCAGTGAGAAATTTTCCAAATTCTTCATTAAATTGAGGTTAATTATAAAATTTTTGGACTCGGTCACAAACTTTTGGCCACATAGATAACATCCAGAATAATCAAAATTTTACTATTTTAAAATCAAGCGGCAATAAGCAATGTCAGGTTGCATAGTATGTTTTCAGGTATCGTCCGTTGATTGGTAGAATGGATCTTTCACCTTAGGAATCTACTAATTGGTAGGCCCCTTCTATGTAGACCATTTTAACGACAAATGGTCTCTCCAAAGTTGGTTCAAATTTTCCACCTATCTTGTGGCGTGCAAGAATAGGCCTTTTGAGTACAAGGATGAAGTCACCAACTTTAATTGTCCTTAGGCTGACTAATTTATCGTGATCTTACACCATCTTTGCCTGATAAAGTTCCAAATGTTGTTGTGCTTCAAGCCGTTTTCCTTCAAGATTCTCTAGTTCTTTAAGTCTGAGCTTTGCACTTTACTCTGTTGTAAGTTGATTGGCGAATGCGACTCAGTGAGACGACATTTGAATTTCTAAAGGTAGCACGACCTTGGACCCTTACACGAGCATGTAGGGTGTCAATTGAGTGAGAGTCCTGAATGTTGTCCGGTAGGCCCACAAAGCTTCTAGTAATTTTTTGTGCCAATCTCTTTTATTTTCATCGAGTGTTTTCTTTAAAATCTGTACCAATGACTTGTTGAAGGCTTCAGCCAATCCTTTGCTCTGAGATAATAAATTGTAGAGTATCTCCAATCTATCCCATGTCTTTTAATGAAATTGTTGATTTTTGTACTTTTGAATGCGGTCCCATTTTCGGAGATTACTCTGTGCGGTACACCAAAATGGTAGATGATTTGGCTTTTAAAGAATTGGAGGACATGCTGTGCTGTAACCTCTCATAGCGGTACTGCCTCTGCCCATTTAGAGAGGTAGTCTGTAGCGGCAAGAATAAATTTGTGTCCTTTCAAAGATGGAGGGTCTATCAAACCTATTATGTCTGTGCCCCAACACTCAAATGGCCACGAAGCAACGGTTGGGTATAGCACATTCGGAGGTTGGTGCAAGACCACCCCATGCACTTAGCACTTGTGACATTTTTTGGCTGTCTCTATGCAGTTGAACATCATTGCTGACCAATAATATCTGAGTCTTTTGATCTTCATTTTCATCTTTGGCCCTGACTGGTGAGCGTCACACAATCCAACATGTACTTCCTTGATAATATTTTGTGCTTCGGCTTTGCTTAGGCACTGTAGCCACATATGGTCGAACGATCTTCTGTAGAGGACATCACCTACTAGAGCATACAACATAGCCCTTTTTGTGATGTGACGTGCTTCAGACTTGTCTTCTGGTAGCTTTCTAGTATGCAAATATTCGATCAATAGTTTACGCCCATATTTGTTGATATTTGCAACTGCATTTATTGTATCTTCTTTTTCGAGTTTGTGTAGATTTTCAAGGTCAATTTGAGCAAAGCCTGCCTTCCTTGTACTGTGATTTCAATGGAATACTCCAGGGGCCATAACGATTCTTTAGCGAGTTTTGCTAGTGCATCAGCATGGGCATTTTCTTATTGAGGAATCTGATAGAAAGTCACATTGGGAATCTGTTCCAGCAGCTTTATCGTGAAACAGTGGTATTCTGCTAGTCTTTGTTTCAAAATTTTGTATTGTCTGATAACTTGCTGGATGACAAGTTGAGAGTCTCCGTAGGTGGCAATATCTATTATGTCCACTGAAATTGCCAACTTCAACCCCGTGATTAAGGCTTCGTATTCTGCTTTGTTATTGGTGCACGACTCTGTCAGGTGGTATTAGAACCTCAACATACCTTTATCTGGCGTGATAAAGATTTAACTGAGCCTTTGTATTTTCTGGCTGATGAAGCACCGTCGAAGTACATTTCCCAGCGTTGCGCATTAGAGAATTTCATTTGTAGTACTTGTTCATCTGGTAGTTCATCGTTGAGAGGGGAACCAGCTGGCAGTGGGTGTGCAGCGAGAAAATCGGCTAGAATTTGTCCCTTGATAGCACGGAGGGTAACAAATGTTATATCTAATTGCAAAAAAATTATTGACCATCTTGCTAAACATCCGGAGAGTGTTGGTCGGGTCATCAAATATTGCAACGGATTAACTTTATAAATCAGGGTAATTTTATGAGAAAGCATGTAATGTCCAAGCTTTTAGGCGGCAAAAATTAGTGTCAGACAATGCTTCTCAATAGGTGGATAGGGGCTGCCAAAATAGTAGAGTATGTTTTCTTTACCCTCATCGTTGACTTGGGCTAAGAGGGCTCCAAGAGAGTCATCTAAGGCTGCAGTATAAAGTATTAAAGCTTTCCTTAGAATAGGGGATTCCAAAAGAGGAGGTGTCATTAAATATTGCTTAACGTCCTCAAAGGACCGCTGACATTTCTCTTCCCAAATGAATTTGGCATCCTTTTTAACTAGTGCCGAGAAGGGCTGACACCTACCTGAGAGATTAGAGATAAAGCGTCTCAGATATGCCAACTTCCCCTAGAAGGAACATAGTTGTTTCAAAGTTTTAGGAGGAGGCATTTCTAAGATGGCTTTAATCTTATCCGGGTCAATCTCAATTTCCCGATGACGGACAACAAATCCTAAAAATTTCCCAGAGGTAACGACAAAGGCACACTTTAAATGATTCATTTTAAGGTCATGTTGCCATAACCGTTTGAACACAATCCTCAATTTGCACAAATGGTCTATTTTTTGTTTACTTTTGATGACGAAATCATCCACATAGCATTCTACTTGGTTGTGAATGAGGTCATCAAAAATCTTCATCATTGCTCGTTGGTATGTAGCTCAAGTGTTCTTTAACCCAAACGACATTACTGTGTAACAGAAAATTCCAATCGATGTTCTGAAGGTTGTAAGTGCTACATCCTTTAGAGCCATCTTGATTTGGTTGTACCCCGAAGATCCATCCATGAAGGAGAAAATTTCGTGTGTAGAAGCGATATCCACCGTCATTTCTGGTATTGGTAGCGAAAACTCATTTTTCGAACATGCTTTATTTAGATCTCTGAAATCGACACAAACGCGTATTTGTCCATTTTTCTTCTTAACTAGAACAATGTTAACTAACCATGTTGCACAAAGTTAACGTCTATTAATTTCTTCACCTTGGCTATGACTTGTTGTTCTATTTCTATGCGCATTCATCTGGGGCTTGTTTTGCAGGATTCATATCGTTATCCACCCCGAATTTATGAATTGATACTTCTGCTGAAAGTCCTGCCATTTCATCATAACTCCAAGAGAAGCAATCTTTGAATTCTGTTAACAATTTAATTAATTTTGAAGATTCTTCATCGTTGAGTAAAGAACTTATAAAGGTAGGTAGGGGTTGTTCTTCAGTCCTGAGGTTAATTTCCTTTAACTCATCAACAATTGACTTGATTTCCTCCTCAAATTCTAACGGAGCAACTTCTATTGGTTGATCATTAGAGTCATCCTCTATATCGAGGCAATCCTCTCCTGATTTACTAGTAACAATCATACAAAATTTTGAATCATCGACTGGTCCTGCTGTACCAAATTTGTGACACTCTTTTGAGTTTGGAGTTCAACATTTAGCACTCCATAATTTTTTGAAAAAGTTGTAGTTTACCTTTTGGCATTTGTTTTGGAAAATGTCCCTGTTGAATTAACTTTTGTACATAAGGCGAAAAGTAACCAAAAGGCAATTCCATTAATTTGTTAGGATCATCATCCAAATTTACATGATTTTCAAGATTAGTAGAAGTAGAAGCACGGTAAAATTTGATCGGCTTTGAACTAACACTACAGACTTCCTTGACCACTAAACTCTCAACCTTTTGAGGAAGGATCAGAGTAAGGGTCATAGTATTCACATAGTGTGTTATCCGATCATACATTGTTTCATATTCACTTTTCTCCGTATCTTCTAAGGATATCTCATACTGAGGTTTCTTCTATTTTGTCATCATTATTTCATCTTCAGAATTGCCTTCATCACCAATGTTGATGGTTGGCCTAGTCCGTTCAATAATTAGATTGATTCTTCCTTGTCCACGTCCCCGGACTCCACCTTGGGTGTGCGAACCAAAAGAAGCTCCACCAATTTGATGTAGAAGGGTGGCAGAAGATTGTTGAAGCGGAGTTGAATGGCCTTCTTTTTGTTGTTTTTCTGAATCTTCATTTTTGTTTGTTGCAATCTCGTGCGAGAAGACAGTTTTTGTCCTTAATGAATATCAACTTCATCAATTGAAAATGATTGTAGATCTCCTTTGATGTAATGTTTCAGTCCTTCTTTACAGTATTTGATGCACTAATGTAGATATGACGGAACCATGTTCTGTTCATGAATCCATGGTTGACCAAGTAGAGCGTTAAAAGAGGTCTCAGCATCGATGATATGAAATTTAGTGGTTGTTGCTAGTTCTCCGACCTTCATAGGTAATGTTATCGATCCAAGGGATCTTTTTCCTTTTTGGTTAAATCATCTTAGCATCATTTTATCAGTCATAAGCTCTTGAGCTTCGATGTCCAAATAGGCCAATGTCTGTAGGCTCATCAAGTTGAGAGATGCTCTTAGATATACCAGAACTCTGGATAATACAAATCTAACGATGTTGACGGAGATGTAGAGTGGTCGATTGTGGTCGATGGTACCAAGCAGCAAATCTTCATCTGTGAAGGTTACCCTTGACTGTTCTTTCAATGAGCAAACTTCATTTGAGGATGTGCTGGCCAACTGAGCTAGACAAATCTCTGGGTCAAGCAAAGTTGTAACCAGAGCTTCTCTCATCTCTTTTGACAATGACAGAGCGTCATAAATGCTTAATTGAGCAGGAAACTTCCTAAGATGAGCTAGCACATGTAATCTAATTTGTATGGTCCTCCAACTTTCTTTTGGTTATGTGTTTCTTCCACTAGTGGAGGTGGAGGTAGTTCTTCTGGAGTTATTATCTGTTTTCCTTTGTCTGTAGGAGCTATCCTTGGGATAATACTTTCCCACTTCTTAAGTTTATTTTCATAATTTCTTCTTCTTGAGATATCATTATTGAATCTTCCAGTATTTCTTCTTTCTAGGAAAGTTCTAAGTTGAGGGCGAGTGGTGCGCCGTGGTGCGCCATGGTGCTCGAGGGTTGGCTCCTCACTCTCAGTGCTGTTGTAAGCGGTATCTTCGATGTCTTCTTCGGTATTGTTAACGAGTTCTTCGGATTTGAGTATGATTTGAGGATCATTTTGGGGATTGAGAGCAAGGTTAGATTGATCATGATCGATTACGTCATCACTAGAAACAGTTAAAACGTAGCCGAAGTCAAAATCATTTTATTCATCAGCCTCTAGAGGGGTAATAAGATAATCATACAAAGTCAGAGGTTCGAGGATTTTCTTCTCTGAATCCAAGACAACCAAGCTAGTAGATGGAACCCCTATCCTAACCCTTGTGCTATCAATCTTCATGATGGTGTTCTTCTTTTTCTTTGACTTTGATGACAACGGCTCTTGCGGTGAAAGCTTCATCTCGGGCCTGGCAAGCTGAAGACTCTGAGCGGTAGTTTTCTTTGAAGAATTCTGAATTTGATTTAACATCTTCTTGGATGATATTCTCCAAAATGTATCCCATCCATCTTTTTTAGTATGTGCAGAAGATTGTTTTGATGAATTATGTATTTGGTTTAGGACCCTCTTAAGCTTGTTCTAAGTTGTACTCTATCCATCTTCTCTAGTGTACGGATCAATCAGAGAGATTTGCTCGTCAAAAATCATATTTATGGAACCTTTTTCAGGTTCTTTTAAATATTCTTTCAGGATCATTATATTTTCTCCTTTGAGATTTTTCTCGAGCCAATCCTTAAAGATGAAACATTCTTCTATTGTATGTCCCAGTAATCTGTGATATGGGAAATAATTTGGTTGATCCTTCTTATCGACCTCTTTGGGTTTCTTTGGGTCTGGTAGTTTGAATTCAGGCTTCTTCATTAGACTTATTAATATTTTAGATACAGCTCCATCTTTGAAAGAATACATCATTTTCTGTCATTCTACCAAAGATATTCTCTTATTCCCTGTTTGAGGTGATCCTTCTTGAGGCGGTCGCTGGTTAGACTAGCTATTTTGTTTCAGAGCCTGCTGTGACAAAGATTGATGAGGAGTTTCTACATATATCTTTATTGGTTTTTTTTCTTTACCAATAGTTGCAACTATTCCAGATTTCTTTTCAAACATTCTGGTTGCCTTTGACTTCTCGTGAGAATCCATATGTTTGATTTCTATCTGAAGCCTGTTATCCTTGCTGGGTACCTTCTCGAAGGATTATTATGGAGAGTCCCTTGAGCATGAAAGCTACGGGTCCGTGAATGCTTTTGAGTAGGATCTCAATCGCATGATGTTCTTGTAGCTGAGATTTGCACTTCATACTAAGCTTTATCCACCTCAAAATTTAATCCACCAAAGTCTCATTGGCCTTTTGTTTCTCCATCATGAGTTCTCCTATGGAAACATGATGTTGCGCTTCGGCGAATCTCTTTATAAATAATTGCTCCAACTTAGTGATTGTTTTAACCGATTCGTTAGGCAAATCGACATACCAATTGAAAGCAAATCCTGACAGGATACTGACGAACTATTGATAGAGTAAAGCTTTGTTATTTTTTTTATTGTAACAACTGGCTCGGAAGTGTGCTAGGCAATGTCTAGGATTTTCGGTCCCATCAAATATCTTGAAGTTTGGGAACACAAAACCCTTAGGGAAAGTTACAACATCAAAATCTTTGGGGTATGGTCTACCCTTTAGAATCAATGCACCACCCTTAGATTGGGTTAAGGCATCCCAAACATGCTCGACCATCTATTTGAATTCTTTCTCTGGCATGGAGCTTGATGGAGAATCCTTCTTTTGCTGCTCATCTCTATTTGCCGAGGTAACTTCTCTCCTTTCATCTATAATATGTATGATTTCTGGTTGGTTAATCACTGGAGATGCTAGTTGCGACACTTGTGATTGCCCTTAAATTGTGGCCATAGCGGTCATGGTGGCGGTCATCTCTTCTATCCTTTTCTCCAATAGGCTGACTTGCTCATCCCTTAGGAGGATAGCCCTACGCAGCTCATCTTCAGTGTTCCCTTCAGTAGGAGGTTGAGCATCGCATGCAGATGCAGTGATGAAATGCACATCCATGAAATCTTCTTCGAGGTAATTGTTATAGTCAAAATTTTCATCATCATCATCGATGGAAACTCCATGTTCCCGAGCCAACTCAAAAATCTTGACTCTGAGCTTTTCAACTTTTTCTTCAATTATTGATTCTTGAATCATCTTGAGATCTGGAGGACCCTGCTGGACATCCTCTACTTGTTGTTCAATCTCGTTGGCAATCGTTGCGACAATGTCAGATTTTTTAGACCTTAACTTCATCCCATGATCTTTCCCTGCGGGTTCACTGGACTGTATCGGTGCAACAACCTTGGGTATCCATACTTTCCCCTTTGACGATGATGTCTTAGAATGGAGTGTCGAGGAGAAATATGCTCCCCACGGTGTAGACCACATACTTTATCAGGTAATCTCTTGATCTTTTCCTTTTTAGGAATATCTTTATGATGTATGCTTGGTTCTTGGACCCAGTCTTGAATTTACTGGCCGACGGCCTGTGGTCCTGGTAGCGGTGGAATCTGTAGTAACAACAGCAGTGCCAACCCGGTTTACCAAGAGGAACCAGATGGGAATGCGAGTGGGCATATTTTTATTTGACTTTTGTTTGGCGGACTTGATGTCCCTTAAAATCTCTTCCTTCATTTGAGAGGATATTGCATGTCCCACTCATTTGAGTAACTCACGGACTGAACAACCCTTTTTGACAGCTAGTTTCTGAAAAACTGAGCTGACTCGAGTGATAGGGGTAGACTCCTTCTTCTCCCCATCCTGTCCTTGAAGTGATGGTGACGCAGTAGCAATCTTCTGGACACTCTCGTGTCCGTCGGTGTCCACTAGAGATTCAAAGATGCTTCCTCGTAGCAGTGGATATATTTCTAGTAGTTCAAATTCCTCTTGTTGAGGCTCTTTCTTGACGGGTGTTTTCTCAGGAGCCTAGGCTTTAACAGCTTTCGGAATCCTCTTGTTGTAATTTCTTTTCTAAGTTTGGGTTAGCAGTGCAATATTTCAACTTGATCTGATTTCAAACATTGAAGGTGAAGCAGCTAATCTTCCAGTTGGATCCTCAACAATCATTATTTCTTTTCCCATTGTAGCAGGAACAGTAGGTTTGGTAGGCGATGCGGCGGCAGTAGCAGTCTTAGCCTTCTTGCAAGAAGGGAAGTCCTGAAGACAATTCAGGTTGAACTCAGCAAACAGCTCCTGAATTTCTGGAGCGGTGACTTTCATCACAACGAATGGAACTTTTCTGTGGATAACCTCGAGGTCTTCAAATCCGGCACCGAACTTAGTGGTGGTAACAACGTTGCGGGCTTCGCAGCTTGTTGGCAAGTTGCAGGAAAATGTCAGCGTTGGGAAGGCCATTGCAGCAGTTTTAAAAGAAGAAAGCTCTGGGGTTAGCTATATGGACAAAACCTTGTAATCTTAGTGCAAGAACTAAAGTTTAATAGAGGTTAATCTATAGACCGAATAAGTTTTAGTTTGTGAAGATTTTAAAAATTATAATAAAAAAGTGATTTGAAAGTAGAAAAAATTTAATTTGTAAAAAAAAAAATTTGGAGCGCATGCAGCACGACATAACTTTGATTTAATTTGCACAATGCAAATCATACTTGAAAAGATATGAAGTGTTTAGGACCCGGTGCGGGACCTATTTAGCAGCACATAATGCCCAGGTGAAATTTAGTCCACCAACACACCTATTGGGTTCTGACCCCACATGAAGATTTAAAGAGTCCTTAATGGCCTCCTGAACCCCTCTGTTCAAAGTTGATTGAACAGGTAGACCAAAAGTCCAAAGAGTTGACCGTACTTTCCTAAGATAGAAATGGGTAAAGCATGACTACAGAAGAAGGGTAATTTTGGTTCATAAGGGACATGAATGCATTACTGATGTATGAAGATAAATTTTCTTTGTTTAAATGGAGAGAAAAGCTTATCCCCAGTGGAGTCGCCAAAAGCTGTCGACACTATTTTGGTTTACGGAGTTGCCCGTAAGAAGCTGTCGGTCACCGGAATCAAAATCTCATCGCCCACTTAGGTAGGACATTTTAATGTTTAGAAAAATATGAAATCAAACTGGCCCCATATTTTTTATAGTTTAAATGAAAGAGCGTTATACGTAAAATCTTGTATCTATCCCGAAGGATGAACACAAGACTTGAGGATGAGGCTTGATCAAATAAACTAAGAAATGTATGACATATGTTTGGTCTGTAAAACCATTTTATTTACTGATAATTTCCCCCATTTAATATGAACAGCTAAATAGAATTTATATTAAGTTGGGTTCAGACAAACTTCCTATAAGGGCAAGCCCTTATAGTTGATTACATCATAAATGACCGAAGTCATCTAAGAAAACTCTCGATAAAAATCAGGAAATATTATCTTCAAGGATTTCAAAAGTATAGGATTGTTCAATGATATCGGACAAAGAGGTATGAAATGGGATTGGCTTAAATTTGAAGCATTTTGTTTTTGTAATCCAAAGGAGGAAGAACTAGGTGATGTCATGGATCCGGAGGAGAACCTCGGTGACTTCCTGGTCTATCCTATTGTTTAGCTTTAGTTTTGAGGAGAAATATTTAGGTGTCTCATCCTGCCAATTTTATTTTTTAGGGCTTACATTCGTGTGAGACAATCACACAACTAGCTTGAAAGATGTGAGGGTTTACGTCGTGACAAACGAAAACCTCGGATTCCTAAGACAATTTAGGGCTTATATGTACGACATGGTTGTACAAAGGACTAAAGCTGAGATGAGGATTTATGTTGCATAAGCAAAAAACCTCGAAGCCTATGGCTTGGTTGTTTAATTCTAAGGAAGGAAGTTGGTTTAGCTGATGTAGACGTGTTTTGCTGTTGAAGATAGCCGTGCTGCCCACAATGCTAGCTCCAAGCTCCTTGCCATGACGAGTTTGAGTTTTCTAGGGTGTCCAGTTATGATGTCAAATCAGGTGGCCCTATGGTTGTAGTTCTTTAAATTTTATGGGGGATGTTAAAGTTGATTAGAGCAAAACCGGTTAGGATCTCATGGTTCCCTCATTCCGGCATCACTGTTTTTTGTTGGAATCACATAGTCCAAATGAATTTACTAAACTCAACTTAATGACTTCCATAATTTCATTTAGACCGTGAGAAGCCTCGTTAGCAACCGTAGGTTACCTTCTCCAAAGGATTCCCGATCATCCGATAGAGACATCTTAATTTAGTTGCAATTATAGTTTTGTGTGATGTTTGTGATTATATTTTGAGTTGTTTTATATTTTGAATGTTGTAGCGGTGAATTTTATCTTGGTTGATTTTAACTTTAGTTTTGGTTTTAGTTTTGAGCCTATCCTGATAGTTTTAGTTTTTATGCAGGGCGTTGTTTATCATGCAAATTTTGCAAGTATAAAAAGTACAAGAAAGACAACACTGGAAACTATAAAAAGCGTACCTGGCAAGTCTTCTCGTTCCATAACCTAAAACTTAAAATGCATGTCAGGGTATTTTATATGAAACAGGAAAATAAAGTTTTGGTGACCTACCTAACCCTATGTGATATCTTGGTGGGTCCTTATTAGTTTGATTAAGGATGAGTTTGTTAAGCAAAGCACATTAAGTTTAGTAGACCTCTGAGGTATCCAACAAGTTAGGAGAAAGAAGCAGGTTCATGCTTCTCTCTTACTACCTGGTGAAAAGCCACAAGCTCATTTAAACTTATTGTGTTGCTTAAAAGTTCACCCTATGAACACCCTAATGCTCAATGAACATTGATGTCCTAATTATCTCTAAGAGTGAGGTAATTAACATTTGTAATTCAATTTGTAAATTATGTGGGTGAAGACCCTTAAAGGGGTAAGTCGGTGTTATTAAGTCACTTAGCCAATTTTATTTGGGCTTGTGTTGTTTTAAAAGGTGTTAACTTTAGCTATGGTTGCTTTCCTAATCCTCATTTAATCAATCTTGATTTAACTTAGATCACAACTAAGCCCTTAAGACCTAGGTGAGTGTTTTAATTAATTTTGAAAAGGTTAAGTTTTAGGTGATTATGATTCATTATTTGAATTTCATTTGAAAATCCAATAGAGGTATTAAATTATTTAATTATTGACTTCAAAAGTCATACTCCTAAGTTCTAGGTTCATTTAATTTTAATAAAGCTCCAAATTTTATTAATTTAGAAATTTTCTACATTATCTTTTTAATTAGGAAAGTGAGGTTGGCTTCCACCAATTAATCCCTTCTTAATTTCAATCATCCTAACAAGCTGATTAAGATCAAATGTTGCCCATTTCCCTCCTTGAATTAAGCTTAAATGTTAATTAAGGCCAAATTTCTAAAATTACAATTTTTCCCCTAAGGTTCTAATACTTCATAATTTATCATATTCAAATGAAATGACTTTAAAATTTTTATCCTACCTCAATCATGGGTCAATTAAGACATCAGAGGAGAAAATATGATTATTCAAATTTTAATTTAATTTATATAATTATTTTCAAGCAAAAATGAGATTTTTCAAAGAAAATTTTTTAACTTGACCAAGGTGAAGTCTAATCACTTGAATTTTTTACTGGAGCTAGAATTAAACTAGAGAACAATTTGGACCAAATTTCATGACTTTTTGAATTTTATTTGAATTATTATAATTATTTTAAGTTCTGGGGCACTTATTAAATATAAAGAATTTTAAATGTGGAAATTTAAGTTTTACATTTAAAAAAAATTTTCCAAATGTCAGAGAACCTAGAGAAATAAATTTTATATATTTTTTTTATTTTTATTTGATTTAGTGGAATTATTTTATTAGAAATGCATTTTTTAGCATTTAAAAATTATTTTATGCTTCCAAATACAATATCTTTATTTAGAAAATTAGGAAAAATATCCCAATTGCTTCTAAATGCTTCAAAAACAATTTAGAACATTTCCTTGAATTTTATTATTTTTGTGATTTTTATGAATTTTTATTTATTTAAAATATGCTAAAAATGAAGTTTTTATTTTAAATACCATTTTTTTTATAAAAATTCTCTGATCACAGAGAACTCAAAAGACAAGTTTTTATAAATTCTTAAATTATATTTTTATCAATAAAAATCATTTTAGTGCAAAAAAGGATATTTAACTTGAAAAATCAATTTAGGCCATCAAATGGACTCAAAATGCTTTGAAATTTTTATGGGGAGTTCTCTGAATCTTAAACAACAGTGAAGATAAAAAATCAAGTCATTTTAATGTTTGTATTTTCCAAAATTAATTATATTAGTGATTTTGGGTTTAGGAAAATTAGGTTTATTCTGAATGACTAGGTTCATGAGAAATTTTCCTAAAGGATCTCTGGTCATCATAAACCTTCCAAAATTTTCTTAGATTTTTCTAAACATGTTAATTATTATGATTAATTTAAGAAAATAATGCACAGAAACTAGAAAAACATGGATCTCTATCTAGAGGACTTCGTTGACTTCGGAAAAATCAGAGAATGTTCCCCTTGACAGAGGCTACAACATGCTAAAATTTCAAGCCATGGTGATATGCCTATATGCATGGAGAATCAAAAGACTTAATATAGTGTTTATCTCATTAAAAATAAAAAATGCATCAAATGGACACAAAACTTAATCCACATTGTTCTACTCTGTTCACTGAGCAAGTGGGTATTTTTATTTTATTTTTGTGATTTTCCTACACCAAGATATGGATTTTTGATGTTAAGGGTCATTTTCTGAATTTTTTTAATTCCCTATTTATCTATTTAAATGCACGGCACCACATCATTCTAGGCAGCTTAGAAGCTCCACGCGGCGCGTTCCCGTTTGATGCCGCCATCCATTTCAATGTAGACTTGACCTGCGGTTTATGTTCTGAAGTGCTGTCCAGCTTCATGTTGACCGTCCATCCGATACACGCTTGATTGAACGGCGCTCCGTCATTGTCCCCGATAGCCTAGCCCTAGAACCGTCCATCTTCCAAGCTTGATATCTCTCTCATTTCTCAACCAAATTAAGTGATTTTTTTTTAAAATGCTCATCTAGACTAGAGGAATATATTCATATGGTTAAGATGCCGTGAAATTAAGCCCAAGCAAATGGAGAATCAAAAGAAGCTTGGAAGGAGAAGAAGTTCAATACCTTGGCTCTAAGAAGGGAAGTTTCAATCAGAGATGCTCGACACGTTCGTTGAGGTCCAAGGAAGCTAAGGATTGAGCCTCTTGTTGTGGTGTAAGGTCTAGGTATGAATTCAATCAAGCTCAATTTCAGGTGTTGGTCTAGAGCTATGTTAAGGGCTCCTTCAGTGGGGTATTTGATGGGGATTTGTCTTCTTTCAATGTTGTGAAGGTGTGGGTACAAGTAATTGAAGTTTGGGGGACTGTGGGAGTGTAATGAGCTCTGTCCTGGTTTTAGACAGAAATTTGAACTCAAAATTGGGCTTCCATAGTGGGAATCCGAGGGGTAAGATTGTTGGATTGTACTAATGAGGTCTCAATGAAGCTCTATGAGTGATTTGAGAAGCTCTCTCTGAGAAAATTTTATCACTCCTTCCATGGTCATGGAGGTGAGCTTTTTATAAAATTTATCAATGGGTGGCTCTGTGGGTCAATTGAGGGGGACAAAGTACTTCCTATGTGGAGGGCAAAGAGGCTCAAACATTTGATTTGGATGAAGTGGCCTCTAGGTTTGATTTGGGTGAAGCTGAAGAGGAGGTGGCCCTTAGTTTTGGCTTCTCCGATGAATTGGCCAGCCGGTCATGGCAGGGGGAGGGGGCTAGGAGCTCAGAGAATCCAGGGGAATATGTCACAGCAATTTAATGGGCTTGGGTTTAGTTTTGGCAAAAAGAATCTTAAGCTTAAGTAATTATGCCATGAAATCCCTTGATTTAAGAGACCATTTGTCCATGGCTTAGCTTAGGTGGTTAGGTGATTTTTGGCTCAGTCTTAGAGTCCAACTAATGGCTTTGGAGTCATTAATTTGATGGCATTGGGGTGGTTAGGCTACATTTAGTACATAGGTCCAAGTGGGTGAAAATGATCAAAACTTGGGTTTGGGTTAGGCTAACCATCTTATTGAGCCAAATTTATTGATTCGCTTGATTTAAATGATTGTAATGAACATTTTTGGTGAAGGATTGAAAGGATTTTGAGTTAAATTGGAGGCTCAATTTGAAGGATTTTCAAAATTGGTCATTTTGGGCATGTTGGGCTAGACTTGGATCTAGATTTGGCTAACTTTGGGATAAGTCCAAATTTATGTTTTAAAATGGTCAATAGGAACCTCATGAATAGTTTTAAACATAAATTGAGTGCCAATTTTTGGATTAAGGCAGTAACTTTGGTGAAATTTGGGGACATAGCCAATTTGGGGCAATTTGGGGGTTTTGGACTTAAGTTGAAATTAAATGAATTTGATACTTCACCAAGGCCAATTGATGGTCAATTTTGATGTGTAAAAATGTTATAAAGAGTTTTCAACATAAAGCATTGCTAACTGAGGGGGCTATGGATTCAATTTGGTGAGATTAGGTCATGTGTCCAAAATTGGGGGTTTGACCTAAATCAAAATTGGGCTCAAAGCATGGGTCACATTGAAGGTGAATTTGAGTTTGGGATTGAAGTTTGGGGATATTGGTATCAAATTGATGGACATTTGAGTAGAATTTGGGAAAATTTGGGTATATAAAGGCAAATTTGGGTGTCTTGGTCAAAGATGGTCAAATTGGCCAAATTGGGTCATGTGGTAGTTAAAAAAATTAAATTGGGAATATTTGGAATAATTTGAGGATTTTTGGGATTTTTTTAGAATTTTTGAAAGTTTGGGCCCATTAGGGGCATTTTGGTAATTTTTGGTAATTTTGGGTAATTTGGGTGTTTTCAAAAGGTTTAAAATGACTTTTGAACAAGTTTGGGTATTTTGGATAAATTTGGAAATTTTGACCAAATTTAGGGTTTCAAAGGTACTTAGGTAATTTGGGGGAGTTTAGGGGCAAAAGACCAGTCTGAGTATTTTGTGTAAAATTGGGAAACTAACCACCAAAAGTAAGTCATGGACCATTTGAAACCCCATTTGGGTTCTCTATGTACTGGTCTTAGCTAAACCCTAGCCTAGGGCTAGTAGGTTTAAGGGACCAACTACATGAGTTTCCCAAAGGCTCAAGGGACCAAAGTCAGGAAATTCTAGGCTTAGGGTAGTGAGTGATTGTGAGTGAAGTGAGTGACTTAGCTCTAGACCAACACCCAAGGTCAATCCTAAGGTCAAATAGCCCTATAGGAACTCTTCTTGAGCTCCGCCATAACAAACCACCTACTAAGTGCTAGAGGTTAGGACCAATATGTGGAACTTCAAGTTGAGTAAAGAAGAGTTTAGAATTTCTAATTGTGAGGGTGCATTTTTTTAGTTCTCTAAGAATAGTCAATAGAAAAGTTCTATGGCTAGACCTTAGGATATTAAAGAGAAAGACTAGTCCTCAACCAAAAACGAGGTCAACATATACCGATCATTATGCTCTGCAAAATGCTCTAAATTTTTTACCCTATCAGCGGTAAAGTTAATTATATCCATGATCTTCTGCAATAATTGATCTTAGGTCTCAGTAGAATCACCTCTAGATGTACAAACACGTGAAATAGATGGTCTAGATGAAGAAGCAGTAGAGGTAGAAGCAGCAGATGTCTCCATTCCATAACTCCGAGAAAATCCTCCTCTCTAGCCAAAAATAGAATGCTCAGAATAAGTCTTCACATTCACCTTACTGATGGGCTTTAGAGGTAACAACACTTCCTCCCAACTATCATATTTAACTTTAGCCTCCTCACACAAAGAAAAGATCAAGGAAGCAAATCCTAGACTTGCAGTAGTAACGGCAGTGGTAGAACTGATGATAGTCTGACAAATCAAAGCTCTTATGTTCATGAGCTTTCCTTCCGGGATACAATAATTTAACGTCGCTCTCTCTCTGTTCACTTTACTAAGATGATTTGTTGGTAGTAGACGAGCAGAAATAAAATTGTGCCAGGCCTTCAAAGGTGCACATAACTTTGAAGTTGGGAAGTTGACTCTCCTCTCATTAGTGTCTTCCAAAGTCCTCTCCCAATAGTCAAGTAAGAAATAATCTCATCCAACTCCACTTCAGTCGGACTATAATTTGCATAAAAATATAACGTATTACGTGGAAGATGATAAAACAAGTTGATTTCCTCCGGTGAAAAAGGTACCAACTTTCCCCGAACCATGACTCTATTATCTCAGCCTCAGGGAGGTTTGCATAGAACTCTCTAATAACAAAATAAACCACCACAGTAGAGAAATAACAAAATCGTTCCCACTATCAATGAATGATCAAATTCTCTACGTCTCTACCTGGATTCCTAAAACACTGCTCGTGAATCAGTTTCTGTGATTGCAACGCATCACTATACTGATCCCGAGCCTTCAAACTAACAAATATACTCGAATCAAAAGGGCTTTTTCCTTTACTCCTCTTGATTGGTTGTGTCATTCTACAAATTTTATAAATTCCAAAAGTAACTTCAAAAATTAAGTCTAAATCACTAAACTAAACTTCCAAAGTATAATCTACACTTCCCATGCAATTTCCATGGATATTTTTTCTCATTTTTCACCATGAATAGTGAATTTTTGAATTTCTCCAAATGTGCTCAAAATACATGGTGAACATCAAAAATTTTTGCATAGAAGTAAAGCTTTTACCTCAAGGAACTTGCATCTAGCAAATTTCACTTTAGATGTGCTCTAGCCTTCCAAAATTGTGATTTTGAGAGGTTGAAGGTGACAGGAAGCGTAAAAATGGTGATTTTCGGGCCAAAATTTCACTTTTAACCGTTCACGAATCGGTTTTCGTGAACCAGCGCTTAAGCGTTGGTAAGTGGTGCTTAGGTGCCTGCCTCTCGGGTTGGCTCAATCTTAAGCGCGAGTTGTGGCGCTGAAGCGCCAATGCACGATTTTCAAAATTTTCAAATTAAAGTAAAATGCACTAGTTTCCTAAGTAAACCACCCCTAAATAGTGTCATAGCACTTAAATGTCTATTTTCAACTTCCTATAACTCCCCTCTCTCTCAAAACTCTATATAATAACTATTTCAATTCGATGCTAAAAATAACACAAATTTTCACACAAACAAACTTATATTAGATCACAAACAAGTACAAAAACTTTTAAACACTTAATTCTCACTCCAAATAGTCTTGGTTAAGAAACTTTTCTAAATTTAAATACACAACAATCATTACACATAAAGAAATCATAAATACTAAAAACAAGACTTAACACTAAACCACTTGGAAACAACAACTTCTAACTCACAGATTCTAACACTAAACTTAATTCCATTCTTCATTCGAAGGAACAAATTATTGTCTTTCATTAGGCTCTCTAGGAATAAAGCGTTATTAAAACGGACGGTGGTGACAAGCTCTAATACTATCTTCTTCAATCCACTTCTGCTTTATGAACATCGCCTTATCCGCTTCCTCTATATAACTTGTGTGGCTAATTTTCATCTTCAATTGCCATCCAATATGCTCTAGATGTGCATGCAACTCAAGTACTTTGGTCTCCAATAAAGTCATAATTTTTTCTATTTTGTTGATCTTCTTTGATATCCCTTTAATACTAATGGCTAAGAAACCGTTGTACTTCTCTTATTCATTTTGACTAATGAACCTTTTCCTCATGGTTTCTTTCTTTTTCTTCAAATGTTTCTCCCATGAAGACATTTTCTCTAAATCTCACTTTCTCTTAAACTTTTAGGGCTAGAAATGAGCTAGGGTGAAATTCCTTCACAAAACCCTTCTATATATAGGCCTAAATCCTTCCAATAACTCCTAGACACATTTAGAAACTACTTTGGCATGTTTTTACAAAATAATTGGTGGTTAAACCTCCTAGAATATTAATTTTGCACATGTGCTTAAACTGCCGCGCTTAAGCATCGGATCTGGCACTTAAACGCCAGAGCACATTTTTGCACTAGTCAACTTAAAATCAAAATTCTCATTCTAACATGTCTTGGTCACTAAATAAAGTCTTAAAATCTTTACTAACACACAATAGTTTAAAAAATACTACCCTAATTTTCTTAATCAAACAAAAAAACAAAAATCAAAATAAAAACACACTAATAACTATGCGTTGCCTCCCACAAGGTGTTTGGTTTTACGTCGTCAGCCCGACTTATCTAGTGTTTATTCTGGTTGACCCAACATCATTTCATCATTAAGTTTATGCTGATCCCCTATAAAATAAGGTTTTAGTCTATGTCCATTAAATTTAATTATTTTCTCAGACTTAGGATCTTTAATATCCACAACTCCATAAAGATAAACTTTTATCACAACAAATAGGCCCATCCACCTGGACTTAAGTTTTCTTGAAAATAATATTAACCTTGCATTATATAGCAAAACTTGTTGCCCTGACTGAAAATTTTTAGTAAGAATCCTTCGATCATGACACATCTTCATCTTTTCTTTACAAATCGTGGGACTCTCATAAGATTCATTCCTTATCTCTTCAAGCTCATTTAATTGCAATAACATTTTTTCACCAGCATCCTTCATATTATAATTGAACTCTTTAATTGCCCAATATGCTTTATGCTTAAGTTTAACTGGTAAGTGACAAGCTTTCTTAAATATTAGCTTATATGAGGACATTCCTATAGGAGTTTTGTATGCAGTCCTATAAGCCCACAAGCATAGTCAAGTTTGACTGACCAATTCATTTTTGTTGGATTCACAGATTTTTTCATAATTCATTTAATTTTTTGTTTGGATAATTTAGCCAAATCACTTTTTTGAGGATGATAAGCAGTAGCAGTCCTATAATTTATATGATATTTCCTTAATAACTTCTCCATTAAGGATTTCTGAAATGACTTCCCCCATCAGTAATGATAACTCTCGGCATCCAAAATCTACAAAATAAGTTCATTCTAAAAAAATTTGCAACACTTTGAGCATCACATCGAGGTAAAGCAACAACTTTTAACCATTTGGATACATAATCCACTGTTAACAGAATATAAATTTTTGAAAGATGGTATAAATGGTCCCAAAAAATCTAATCCCCAATCATCAAATATTTCAACTTCTAGCATATAATTGAGAGGCATCTCATTTCTTCCAGAAATATTACCTACTCGTTGACATCTATCACAAGTTTTAATATAAGAATTAACATCTCTAAAAAATGTAGGCCAATAGAATCCAGATTGTAAAATTTTGTATGTTGTTTTATCAACACCAAAATGTCCCCTAAATTCAGGATTATGACATTTTTGGATAATTTCATAAGCTTCTTCTAAAATTAGATCCTTTCCTCATTTATATAAAAATGGGTCATCCCAAAAATAAGTCTTATCTTCAAAAATAAATTTCCTCTTTTGTTGGTATGTCATTCCATCAGGTATAATATCATTAGCAATAAAGTTCACAATGTCGACATACCACGGAACACGTCACTCATTAATAGCAAACAATTTTTCTTTTTCCAAACAGAGTGGTTTTTCTAACTCAAGCCTGGAAAAATGATTTGCAATTTGGTTTTTAGTCCCCTTTCAATCTACTATTTCAAAATCAAATTATTGCAAAAAAAGAATCCATCTTATAAGTCTAGGTTTAACATCATTGTTTTTCATTAAGTACTTAATAGCAGAATGATCTCTATGCACTACACAATGAGTTCCAATTAAATATGATCTAAATTTATCAAAAACATATACTATTACTAATAACTCTTTTTCAGTTGTTGTATAATTGATTTGAGTTTCATTAAGAGTTTTACTAGCATAGTAAATTACTTTGAAAATTTTATCATATATTTGTCCTAAAATAGCTCTTATAGCATAATCACTAGAATCACACATCAATTCAAAAGGTTTTCCCCAGTTTGGTGATACTATAATTGGTGCAGTGCTTAATTTTTCTTTTAATAAATCAAAAGCTTTTAAGCATTCCTTATCAAAATTGAAAGTTTCATCTTTCTCTAGTAAATGGCATAAAGGCTTAGCAATCCTTTAAAAGTCTTTAATATATCGCTTGTAGAATCCAGCATGTCGTAAAAAACTCCTTATTTACCTATAAGGTAAATTAGCGATCACTTAAATTTTAGCAGGATCTAATTCCATATCATTTTCTGATATTTGATGACCTAATACAATTCCTTCTGCTACCATAAATTGACATTTTTTCTCATTTAAGGAGTAAATTTGTTTCTTCACAGTGCTTAAGAACTTTAGATAAATGTTCTAAACATGAGTCAAATGAAGTTCCAAACACAGAAAAGTCATACATAAATACTTCAATCCCATTTTTAATTAAATCACAAAAAAATTGTCATCACACGTGTTAGAAATGTAGCAGGGGCATTACATAAACCAAAGGGCATCCTTCTAAAAGCAAAATTACCATAAGGACTAGTAAAAGTTATTTTTTCTTGATCCTTAAGAGATATTTGTATTTGGTAATAACCAGTATATCCATCCAGAAAATAAAAGTATTTATGTCCAGCTAGTCAATCTAGCATTTGATCTAGAAATGGTAATAGATAATGATCTTTCATGGGCAAGATTTAATTTTCTATAATCAATGCATATTCACCACCCTGTAACTTATCTAGTAGGTAGTAATTCATTATGTTCATTCACAGTTACAGTTACTCCTCCTTTCTTAGGAACATAGTGAATTGGAATAACCCATGCTCTATCTGAAATAGGGTAGATAATTCTACATCTAACCACTTTAAAATTTATTTCTTAACAACTTCTTTCATAACAGGATTCAGTCTCCTTTGAGGATCAGCCCTAGGTTTGCAGTTCTCTTTCATATGAATTTTATGCATTCAAATTGAATGACTGATTCCTTTAATATCAGCAATTGTCCATCCAAAGGCTTTCTTAAAATTTTTCAAAATTTTCATCAACCTTTCTTCTTCTTCCATCGTTAATTTTGAGGAAATTATAACTCATAAAGTAGAGGAATCTCTTAAAAAGGCATATTTTAAATGTTCATGAAGAAACTTCAACTCAAGTTCTGGAAGTTTTTCAATTGATGGACAAAATGATTTATCTTTGTCTATCGTGTCCAAAATTTCAAAACTTTCTCGAACATAGTTTGAATCTTCCTTATAAAGTTCTTCACATCGATCTAATTCCTCTTCTTTCTCGTGTTCCAAATCTTTTTCTTCAAATTTTTCTTTATAATTTGTTTTGAAATAGCATACAGTTAGATATCTTATAACATCCATCCTATAACAATCATCATCTTTATCTTTTGCAGGATATTTCATTGATCTTAAAAAATTGAAAGTAACAATCTGATAATTCACGCGCATTAATAATTCCCCTTTCCGCACATCTATCATTGCTCTTCTTGTGGCTAGGAAAGGTCTCCCCAAAATGATAGTTATTTGTTTATCTTCCTTCATATCTAGCACAATGAAATCAATACAAAAGATAAATTGATCTACTTTCACTAGGACATCTTCTATAACTCCTTTAGGGTATGATATCGAACAATTTGCTAGATGCAGAGTTACAGCAGTAGTGGTTATTTCTCCTAATCTCAATCTTTTGAATATTGATAATGACATAAGGTTAATGCTTGCACCTAAATCACATAAAGCTTTCACATAAAATTTGTCTCTTATTGCACATGGGATTGTAAAGCTACCAGAATCTTTAAGCTTTTTAGGAAGCCCTTTCAGAATTATAGCACTGCACTCCTCACTAAGTGGAACAATCCCATTATCTTCAAACTTCCTTTTTCCTATTGAGAATATCCATCATAAACTTTACATTAACTTGCCCCTTCTAAGGGTTTTCACCCACATAATTCTCAAATTAAATGAGAAATGATAATCACCTTACTCTTTGGGATAATTGAAACATCAATGCTCACTGAACACTAGAGGTATTTACAGAATGAATTATTAAGTAAGAAAATAAGTTTAATGAGCTTAAGACTTTCCACCAAGCGGTGAGAGGGAAGCATGGACCTCCTTCTTCCTCCTAACCTTCTGGATACCTCAAAGGTCTACTAAACTTAGTATGTTTTGCTTAATGAAATCATCCTCAAACGAATTAATAGGGGCTCACCAGAATATGCTTTAGGATTTGGTAGATCACCGGAACCTTATCTTCCCGCTTGTTGACCTCAATTTTGGTTGAGGTATAGTCTTTTTCTTTAGTATCCTAGGGTCTAGCGATAGGACTTGCCTATTGAAAATTCTTAGAGAACTAGAATAAGGCACCCTCACCATTAGAAATTCTAAACTCTTCTTTACTCAACTTGAAGTTCCACATGATAGTCATAACCTCTAGCACTTAATAGGTGGGTCCATTATGGAGGAGCTAAAGGGGAGTTCCTATAGGGCTATTTGACCCTAGGTTTGATTTTGGGTGTTGCTCTAAAGCTAGGGCACTCTTCACTCACAATCACTCACTACCCTAAACTCAGAATATCCTGACTTTGGTCCCTTGAGCCTTTGGGAAACTCATGTAGATGGTCCCCTAAACCTACTACCCCTAGGCTAGGGTTTAGCTAGGACCAATATATAGAAGACCCAAATGGGGTTTTCATTGGTCCATGGCTTAGTTTTTGTGGCTAGTTCCCCAATTTTACCAAAAATACTCAGCCTCTCCTTTTGTCCCTAAACCTACCCAAATTACCTAAGTACACTTGAAACCCTAAATTTGGTCAAAATTTCCAAATTTATCCAAAATACCCAAACTTCTTAAAAAATCATTTCAAACCTTTTGAAAATACCCAAATTACCCAAAATCACCAAAAATAGCCAAATTACCAAAATACCCCTCCTTAGCCCAAAATTCAAAAAATCCCAAAAATTTCCAAAATATACCAAATATTCCTAATTTCATTTTTTTTAACTACCATATGAACCAATTTGGCCAATTTATCCATCTTTGATCAAAACCCCTAAATTGCCTTTAAAGGCCCAAGTTTCCCCAAATTCAACTCAAATGTCCATCAATTTGATCCCAATCTCTCAAAATTTCAATTCCAAATTCAAATTCACCCTAAATTTGACAAAAATAAACCAAATCCATTCTCATTTGGCCCATGCTTTAAGCCTAATTTTGATATAGGTCAAACCCCCAATTTTGGGCACATGACCTAATCTCACCAAATTGAATCCATAGCCCCCTCAATTAGCCATGTTTTATGTCAAAAACTCTTTATAACATTCCTACCCATCAAGATTGACCATCAATTGGCCTTGGTGAAGTCTCAATTTCATTTAATTTCTACTTAAGTCCAAAATCCCCAAATTGGCTATGTCCCCAAATTTCACCAAATTGATTGCCTTAATCCCAAAATTGGCACCCAATTCATGTTGAAAACTCTTAATGGAATTCTTATTGACCATTATCAATAATAAATTTGGACTTAGCCCAAGGATAGCCCAATCTAGACACAAGTCTAGCCCAACATGCCCAAATTGACCAAATCTCCAAAATCCTTCAAATTGGCCCTCCAATTGAACTCAAAACCCTTTTCATCCTTCAACAAAATTGTTCCTTACAGTCACGTACACCAAATTCAAGATTTATTTTGACCAATTTACATGACTAACCTAGCCTAAACTCAATTTTTGGTCATTTGCACCCACTTCGACTCACGCACTAAATGTGGCATAACCACCCCAAAGCCATCAAATTAATGACTCCACAGCCTTTAGTTGGACCCTAAGATTGAGACAAAACTCACCTAACCCAAGATAAGTGAGTCATGGACCAATGGTCCCCTAAGTTAAGGGATTTAATTTCAATATTTGCTTAGGCTTAAGATCTTTTTCCCAAAACTAAACCTCTGCCCATTAAATTGCTTTGACAGATTCCCCTGGGTTACCTGAGCTCCTAGCCACCTCCCCCTGCAATGGTCGGCCGGCCTACTAGTCGAAGCAGCCAAAACTGAGGGCCACCCCCTCGTAAATTTCACCCAATTCAAACCTAGATGCCACCTCACCCAAATGAGATGTTGGAGCCTCTCTGCCCTCCACCTAAGCACCACATTGCACCCCCCAATTGGCCATGATAGCCACCTCTTAGCCATTTTTATAAGAGCTCACCTCCACGTACATGGAGAGATTGCTAAAGTTTTCTCAGAGATAGCTTACCAAATCACTCATAGAGCTTTTTTGAGACCTCCTCAGTGCAATCCAACAACTTTCCCCCACTGATTCCTAACGTGGAAGCTTAATTTTGAGTTCAAACTTCTGCTTAAAACTAGGACAGAGCTCAATACACCTTCATAATCCAACAAACTTGAATTAAACTTACCCATACCTTCATAACACTAAAAGAAGACAAAGACCCATCAAATCCCCCTTCCACAGAGCCCCTAACATAGCTCTAGACCAACACCTGAAATGGGGCTTGGTCGAATTCATACCTAGACCTTAAACTATAGCAAGAGGCTCAATCCCTAGCCCCCTTGGACTCCAGGGAACGTGCCCAACATCTCTGATTGAAGCTTCCCTTCTCAGAGCAAAGGTATTGAACTCCTCCTCATCCCGAGCCTCTTTTGATTCTTCATTTACTTGGGCTTGATTTCATGGCATCTTAACCTTATAGATATATTCCTCGAGTCTAGACGAGAATTTAAAAAAAATTCATTCAATTTGGTTGAGAAATGAGGGAGATATCAAGCCTTGAAGATGGGCAGTTCTCGGGCTAGGCCATTGGGGATGATGACGGAGCATCGTTCAATCGAGCGTGTATCAGATGGACGGTCAAGATGAAGCTAGACAGCGCTTCTATACATGAACCGCGGGATGCATGGCTGCTAGCGTGGACGTCGACGTCAAATGGGAGTGCGTTGTGTGGAGCTTCGGAGCGGCCTAGGATCCAACCAACGCCGCACGTTTAATAGATAAATAAGGAATTAAAAAAATCAGAAAATGACCCTTAACTTTCAAAATACATATCTTGGTGTAAAAAAATCACAAAAATAAAATAAAAATACTCTCTTGCTCACTGAAGCGAGGAGAGCAATGTGAAAATAATTTGAAGTCCATTTGATGCATGTTTTATTTTTAATTAATTAAAAAATATTTTGAGTCTTTTGATTCTCCATGCATATAGGCATTTCACCATGGCCTGAAACTTTGGCAAGTTGAAGCCTCTGTCAAGCGGAACACTCCTTGATTTTTCTAAAGTTAGAGGAGACCCCTAGACAAAGATCCATATTTTTCAAGTTTATGTCTATTATTTACGTAAATTAATCATAATAATCAGCATGTTACTTTGAAAAATCTAAGAAAATTTTGGAAGGTTTACTAAGACCAGAGAACCCTAAGGAAAATTACTCATGAGTTAAGCATTTAAAATATATCTAATCTTCAAAAACACTAAAACACTAAGTTAATTAATATTGGAAAATAAAAGCATCAAAATGACTTAATTTTTTATCTCCACTGTTGTCTAAGATCTAGAGAACTCCCCATAAAAATTTCAAAGCATTTTCAGTCCATTTGATGGCCTAAATTAATTTTTCAAGTTAAATATCTTTTTTGGGCTCTAAAATGATTTTTAATGATCAAGATATAACTCAAAAAATTATGAAAACTTTTTTTTTGAGTTCTCTATAATGAGTGGAATTTTATAAAAATAAAATGGTAATTAAAATAAAAACTTCATTTTTAACCTATTTTTAAATTAAAATAATTAAAAATTCATAAAAATCACAAAAATAATAAAATTCATGGAAATATTCTAAATTTTTTTCTAAGCACTTAGAAATAATTGGAATATTTTTCCTGATTTTCTAAATAAAGTTATTGTATTTTGAAGCTTCAAATAATTTTTAAAGGCTAAAAAATGGATTTCCACTAAAATAATTCCAATAAATTAAAGAAAAACCAACAAAATATAAAATTTTATTCTCTAGGTTCCCTGACCTTAAGGAGATTTTTCAAAAATACAAGACTTCATTTTTCCCATTTAAAATATTTTATATTTAAAAAATACCCCAGAACTTAAAATAATTTAATAATTCAAATAAAACTCAAAAAATTTTGAAATTTTGTCCAAATGTCTCTCTTATCTAGGTCTGTCTCCTGTAAAAATTTCAAGTGATTAGGCTTCAACTTAGTCAAGTTAACAAATTTTCTCTAAAAATTCTATTTTTTCATGAAAATAATTATATAAATTAAATTAAATTTTGAAAAATTACAGTTTCTCCTCTGATGTCTTAAATGACACATGACTTAGGTAGGATAAGAATTTCAAAGTCATTTGATTTGAATTTAACAAATTATGAAGTGTTAGAGCCTTAGGGGCAAAAGTGTAATTTTAGGAATTTGGCCTTAATTAACATTTAGGCTTAATTCAATGAGGAAAATGGGCAACCTCTGATCTTAATCAGCTTGTTTAGATGACTGAAATTAAAAAGGGGATTAATTGGTAGAAACCAACCTCACGTTCCTAATTAAAAGGGTAAATTAATAAATTTCTAAATTATTAAAATTTTAAAGTTTATTAAAATTAAATGAACCTAGGACTTAGGGGTATTGACCAAATAAAAATATGTTGAGATTTTCATACCTATTTTATACTGTTTATAATGGAATATTGCACTTTAAAGAAAAGTATTTTTGATGTTTTGTTGCAGGAATGATGAATTAGGGTCATTGGAGCTAAGAAAGGTATTTTTGATGTTTTGTTGCAAGAATGATGAATTAGGGTCATTGGAGCAAAAAGATACAAAAAGGAGCAAATTTGGAGCGAAAAGGACAAAAATGTGTAGATTTGAACTAAGCCGCCGACGGCGCTCTCGACCCCACCGACGACGAGTTTTTCTCGAGACTACAGGAAAAAATTCTTCAGAAGCCCGCCAACGGCGCCCTCGAGGCCACCGACGGCGAGATCGACGGTTATGCCTACTCAAGCTTTAGATAAGGCCAAATTTTGAAGGGATACTTAAGCAACTCTGGGAAAAGCTCATCCACAACTTTAAAAGAACTTTTTGGCCAAAAATTGATAGATTCTAAAGGAGGTGGTGAGAGTCTAAAGGCTTTGGAGGTTAAATAGGTTTCATTAGTGTGTAACAACTGTGAGGATTTCTTCAAGAAATTGTAAGAGTGGAGGGAAAGTGAGAGATTTCTTCCTCCTTGCCGCTTCAAAGAGGAATTCTATGTGCTAAGAGTGGAGGGAAAGTGAGAGATTTCTTCCTCCTTGCTACTTCAAAGAGGAATTCTGTGTACAAGAGTGGAGGGAAAGTGAGAGATTTCTTCCTCCTTACTACTTCGAAGAGGAATTCTGTGTGTTATAAAGAAAGAAAGAGATGCAGAGGAACGTCAAGGAGTGTTCTTGGGGAGAATTTAGAGAAAAGTTATTTACTTGTTGTAGTTTGTATGACTTTGATTGTATATATGATTTCCCAGTTTTGTTGTGTTTTTCGCATGAGTACTGAGTAGTTTTCTCTGTCTTTCTCCTTTTCTCGACAGTTTGTTGTGTTTTCCCCATGAGATATGAGTAGTTTTCTTTGTCTTTCTCCTTGTCTTGAGATTTTTTGTGTTTTTCCCATGAGATCTGAGTAGTTTTCTCTGTCTTTCTCCTTGTCTTGAGATTTGCAATGGTGATTTGAATTGGCAAGCCATGAAAATGTTTAAGAAATTGTGATGATCTTTTCACTTGGATCTTAATTTACTTTCAATCGNCTATTAGTGACAGATAAGCAAAATGAACGTCGTTGTTGTGATTAAAGTATTGCTTTTCTAAGGTCTTAGTCTGTAATTCTAAACTACTCCCTGTGGGATCGATATCTAGGACTCCATTAGAGCACTATATTACGTGAGCGATACGTATATATGCATTGATAAGTGTGACTTTACAATTCTTGAATATTTAATACGTCCATATTTATATTATATTTTATTGCATATATAAAGTCGCTGTCAAGTTTTTGGCGCCGTTGTCGGGGAGTGAGAGAGTAAAATTACAATCAGAGTAACGGACAAATTAGGATTATTAGAAATTTTTTACTTAAATTGTAACTTATTTTTATATTTATATTTAGTTAATTATATTACTGAGTACAGATTTCAAATTGTATGCGTAAATTTGGACCTGAAAGTCTTATACCCTACGATTCAGAATTAGAACGCACTGTAAGAAGGATTAGAAAATTAAGAAGAGAACCTATAAATTCTGATACAATGGAAACAACCTGAACAATCAAGGAATAGAGAATGAACACCAACCTAGACCCTGTCGGCACTATTTTTGGTGTGGGGTTTGCCCGAAAGAAGCTGTCGGTCATCGAAATTGAAATCCCGTTGCCCGCTTCGAAAGGACGCGTAAGAAGCTGTCGATCATCGGAATTGAAATCCCGTTGTCCGCTTCGGAAGGACGTTTTTTAATGCCCGTAAGAAGCTGTCGGTCATCGAAATTGAAATCCCGTTGCCCGCTTCGGAAGGACTTTTTAAAAGTTAGTTTTGAAAAAGATGAAGTCAAACTGACTCCATAATTTTCATAGTTTAAATGAAAGAGCACTTTACCTCAAATCCTGTATCTATCCCGGACTCCATAATTTTCATAGTTTAAATGAAAGAGCATGTTTTGAAAAAGATGAAGTCAAACTGACCCCATAATTTTCATAGTTTAGATGAAAGAGCGCTCTATTGAAAAAGATGAAGTCAAACTGACCCCATAATTTTCATAGTTTAAATGAAAGAGCACTTTATCTCAAATCATGTATCTATCCCGTGAAAAAGATGAAGTCAAACTGACCCCATAATTTTCATAGTTTAAATGAAAGAGCGCTTTACTTCAAATCCTGTATTTATCCCGAAGGATGAACACAAGAATTGAGGGTGAGGCTTAATCAAATAAACTAAAGAAAGTTATGACATCCGTTTGGTCTGCGAANATTATATGTGTATATATATATATATATATATATATATATATATATATGATATTCCCGGCGTTGAAACTATCAGATTCACTTCTTTTCTCCGTCTAAGCTCGCAAGTCGTCTCTCCAGGCCAACGACGTCATTTTGTTCGCCTTATCCGAAGACGACGACGACAATGTCTTCCTGTTCGCGCGTCGTCTCCAAACTGACGACGCGCCTCTCTGCTCGCATTCGCCTTCCTGCCCGACAGACGTTTTCGGTTCGCACGTCGTCTCGCAGAAGGATGAGCCTGTTTGCTCGCATCCTGCCCCGCAGACGGTTTCTTCTGGCATCCTGCCCAACTCCTTCTGTCAGCAACTTCGTTGTAGCTTAGCTCAACAGCTCTCCTTGTTTTGATAGCGCTTCCTTCTTCTTTGGTTGAGCAGAACAAAGTCTCTTTTGCCCACGTGGTGGGTAACCCTTAGGTGGAGTCCGCTATGGTATTTCCCTCAAGCTATAAGAAATATTGCGAGGGTACAGATGATTGTCTTTTTGTTAAGAATGGAAGTAGGAAAGGTAGAAAAGCAGCAATCTTTTTCTCTGAATCAGAAATTTCTACCCTAATGAAATTATTCAAGTTTGCTCTCATTGGAATATTTCAATGGGAACACCCTCCTATGGATGTTATCAGAAAGAGTGTTGATGATCTTAAGCTATTAGGCAAGTAGAAAGTGGAACTCATGAATGAGAGACGTGTGTTGATCCAACTAATAGTGGTTGATGACTACACCAGAATTTTTTCCAAGAAATATCTTAATATCGCAGGCAAATAAATGATGTTACTCAAGTGGTCTCCTGATTTAAAGACATGTGTTGATCCAACTAGTAGGCAAGTAGAAAGGGCGACTCCTGGATGGAAGACATGTGTTGATCCAACTGACAGTGGCTGAAAACCGCCAAAATTTTTTCCAAGAAATATCTTAATATCGCAGGCAAATCAATGAAGTTACTTAAGTTGTCTCTTGATTTCGATCCAAATCATGAAACTCACTACACCGGCATGATTTAGTTTACCTGGTCTCAAGCTACATTTTTTTCACCATCAGTTCTCTACTATATTCATCCTTGGGGATCCTTTGAGGCTAAATATGTCTACTTTCAACCTAACCAGACCCTCGGTGGTCAGAATACTTGTGGAAAGTGATATTACTTTACCTAATATTACCGAAGTCTGGCTGGGCACAACCTATAATGATTATTGGTAACAAATCGTCATGGAGCACATGCCTCCATATTGTACCAAACATATTGTACCCACTGTAAGATGTTTGGTCATGTCCATAATAAATGTCACAAGTTTCATCCAAATTTGAAGCATAAGATTCAAGTAAATAAGGATGGGTCTAAACACACTGCTCTGAACATTTTAGTTTCATCTGGGGATGACACTACCAGACAGGAGGTGTCTGTTGCCCCTGAGGACCACCCCCCCAATGACAGTGATGTTATTATTACTGTGAGTGATGTGATGCTGGCACCTTCAAACCTCACAGGAAACAATACTGATGGATTATTACCTACAAATGATAGTTTTCAGACTGATAATCAGGAAAGCCTCGTAGCTCTACTTCTTCAGGAAGTATTCGGTGTAGAGGCAACTCATACTTCACAGGTACTAAAACCTATTGTGGGTAATACGGTTGGTATTCCTTCTGCTTCAGCTCTACTACACCATCAGACTGATTCTTCGGAAGAGGAATGGCGGTCTATTTCAGGAGGAAGAAGAAGAATAGAGACTGACTCCAACTCGGGAACATATTGGATGATACATTGGTTACTACTAGCAATGGCAATCAATCATCTTGTCAACATATTAGTTTGTTCATTTTCTAGAACTAAAGGCAGAGGCAAGACCAAATTGGGACGCTCTCTAGCCACCTGATAATATGTATTTTGGCACTTTAAGTTTCTTTTAAGTATTTAATGTATTTTTCTGTTTTTCTAGTTTTAAAACCATTTCTGGTTTTCGTGTGGATAGAGTGTCATGCTTGGGCCCTCCCACACTTTGTGTTTGTATATTTCTTTATATTTAATATATTAGCCTTTTTGAGCTTTCAAAAAAAAATAATAGCACAAAGGCTAATATATTAAATAGAAAAAAGGATACAGATAGGTTGTTAGGGAGGGCCCAAGCATGGCACATTGCCCACATGATAACCACAAAAGGTTCTAAAACGAGAAAATACAGAAAAATACATGAGAGACCTAAAGAAAAAATCAAAAAGTGTCAAAATGCGTAGTATCAGGTAGCTAGAGAGCGACTCAATTTTACCTTGCCTCTGCCTCTAGTTCCAGAGAAGAAGCCAGCTAATAAATTGGTAAAATGAGTGTCATTTCCAGTAATAACCAATGTATCAACCAATAGGTTCTCGAGCTCGAGTCGGCCTCCATTCTTCTTATTCCTCCTGGAATAGACCTGGCATTCCTCATCCGAGGTTTAAAGTGTGTCGAACATGTGCAGGTTGTTGAACATTAGAAACAACTACTTGTTGTACCAGCTGATCTTTTATTGGATTAAAGGAGCACTCTCGTGCGTCTTGGCATGTAAGTGATTCTTTTTCAATAGCAATGGGTGGTAAGCACAATTGGATCTGTACTTGTAGTATGGTGTTCTTCATCAGGAACTGTTGGGTTGGAAAGAGGACGAGTTGCATCTTCTCAACTGGGATGGTAAGTGGTTGATCTTTAGCTATAACTGGCCTTAGATGAGGATGCAAGCGATAGCAAATAATAGAACTTTGGCCAAACATAATACAATGAGAGCAATGAAGAGGGTGTGGTTCTATTTCAACCTTTTGTCAATGCCCATTATGAGTGGTTCCAATACATACTTCATCCAGAGCTAGTTGAGTGATATCTCTCTCAACTAAAACACAAGCCACAGAGGGTCTGGCGACAACAAGCGTAGGACTATCAACCTTGAGAGACTCATCATAAGTAGTTGCTAAGAAGTAGATAATTTCCAAGTTGAACATATGTAATTTTAACCCTAGAAACTTTATCCAAATAGGAATGATAGGGGACATCGCTTTTGGATCAAAATCAATAATACACTTCAGAATTTTCATATGAAGGTTGTCGATTTTAATAACTTTTCGAGAAAAAATGTGTGTGTAATCGGATTCGTAAGATAATTGAATAAGTATATGTCGATCGTCAAATAAACCAATATTCCAACTGTCCAACAGCTTCACAGCATCAAAATCTTTCCGAATGATCTCAAGTTTTGGGAAACCATAAAGAAATTTCCCCAGTAGAGAAAAACACCAAGAAGACGTGATAATACTGGTTTCACCCTCTGTGAGAATAAGAGCATGTTTTTCATTTTTTTACCAAGCTTTTTAATGAAAGTGTGATCACCACCACCTTCAAGAGCCTCGTGAAAAGATTGTGGAACATTGCAGGACTTGTCAATACAAAAACTAGTCTCTAAAAATAAAAGAGAAGCACGAGTAGGAATAGGAAAGTCGTCGGCAAGTGCAGTGGCATAGGAACGAATCGTCGATGCCATCTCCACGACAAGATGGTGTCTGTCGGGCAGGAGAGCAAACAGTCGCATTGTCTGGAAGGAGACGATTGCGAAGGATAAGTGTCGTCGACTACAGAAGACGATTGCGAGAAGGAAGAGTCGTCGTCTAAGGGAATCAGACGTCGTCNCTTTAAACACTTAATTCTCACTCCAAATAGTCTTGGATGAGAAAATTTTTCTAAATATAAATACATAACAATTATTTCACAATTAACATAAATAAGAAGTCATAAATACTAAAAACAAGACTTAAACATTAAATCACTTGAAAACAACAAAGTCTAACACATAAATTCTAACACTAAACTTAATTCCATTATTCAGTTGAAGGAACAAATTCCTATCTTTCATTAGTCTCTGTAGGAACATAGAGTTGATAAAAGGGACGGTGGTGACGAGCTCTGACACTATCTTTTTCAATCCACTTCTGCTTTATGAGCACCGCATTATCCAATATGCTCTAAATGTGCATGCAACTCAAGTACTTTGGTCTTCAATAAAGCCATGGTATTCTCCATTTTGTTGATCTTCTCTGATATCCCTTCAATACTAACGACTAAGAAACTGTTATACATTTCTTGTGCACTTTGACTAATGAACCTCTTCCTCATGGTTTCTACCTTCTTCTTCAAATCCTTCTCCCTTGAAGACATTTTCTCTAAATCTCACTTTCTCTAGACTTTTAGGGCTAGAAATTATCTGGGTGAAATTCCTTCACAAAATCCTTCTATTTATAGGCCTAAATCCTTCCAATAACGTTTAGACACGTTTAGAAACTACCTTGGCTCTTTTTTACAAACTAATTTGTGATTAAACCTTCTAGAATATTAATTTTACACATGTGTTTAAACTGCTGCGCTTAAGGGCCCGATTTGGCGCTTAAGCGCCAGGCACATTTTTGCACTAGTTAACGTAACATCTAAATTCTCATTCTAACATGTCTTGGTCACTAAATAAAGTCTTAAAATCTTTACTAACACATAATAGTTTCAAAAATAATACCCCAATTCTTCTAATCTCACACAAAACAATAATCAAAATAAAAACACTCTGATAACTATGGGTTGCCTCCCACAAAGCGCTTGATTTTACGTCATCAGCTTGATGTAACCAGTGCTTATTCTAGTTGACCCAACATCATTCCATCATTAAGTTTATGTTGATTCCCTATAAAATAAGGTTTCATTCTATGTCCATTAACTTTAAATATTTTCTCAGACTTAGGATCTTTAATATCCACAGCTCTATAAGGATAAACTTTTATCACAACAAATGGGCTTATCCTTCTGGACTTAAGTTTGCATGGAAATAATCTTAACCTTGCATTATATAACAATACTTGTTGCCCTGGCTAAAAATTTTTAGTTAGAATTCTCTGATCATGTCACATCTTCATCTTTTCTTTATAAATCTTGACACTCTCATAAGATTCATTCCTTATCTCTTCACTCTCATTTAATTGTAATAATCTTTTCTCACCAGCATATTTCAAATTATAATTGAACTCTTTAATCGCCCAATATGCTTTACATTCAGTTCAACTGGTAAGTGACAAGCTTTCCCAAATATTAACCTATATGGGGATATTCCTATAGGAGTTCTGTATGCAATCCTATAAGCCCACAAAGCATAGTCAAGTTTGACTGACCAAGAAATTTTTGTTGGATTCACAGATTTTTTCATAATTCTTTTGATTTTGCTATTGGATATTTTAGCCAAACCACTTGTCTAAGGATGATAAGAACTAACAATCCTATGATTTATATGATATTTCTTTAATAATTTCTTCATTATGACATTTCTGAAATGACTCCCCCCCATCAGTAATGATAACTATCGGCATCCCAAATCTACAAAATATGTTCGTTTTAAAGAAAATTTGCAACAATTTGAGCATCACATTGAGATAAAGCAATAGCTTCTATTCTTTTGGATACATAGTCTACTGCTAACAAAATATATAAATTTTTGAAAGATTGTATAATTGGTCCCATGAAATCTAATCCTCGAGCCTCAAATATTTCAACTTCTAGCATATAATTGAGGGGCATCTCATTTCTTCTAGAAATATTGCCTACTCGTTGACATCTATCACAAGTTTTGATATAAGCATTAACATCTCCAAAAATTGTAGGCCAAGAGCCCAAAATTTTGTATGTTGTTTTATCAACACCAAAATGTCCCCCAAAATCAGAATTATGACATTTAATTTCATAAGTTTCTTCTAATGGTGCACATCTTCGAATAATTAGATCCTTTCCTTATTTATATAAAAATGGGTCATCCCAAAATTAAGTCTTAGCTTCAGAAATAAATTTTCTCTTCTGTTGGTATGTCATTCCATAGGGTATAATATCGCTAACAATAAAGTTCACAATGTCGGCATACCACGGAATACATCACTCATTAATAGTGAACAATTTTCATCTAGAAAATGTTCATTAATTTCTTTTTCAATTCAGAGTGGTTTTTCTAACTCAAGCCTGGACAAATGATTAGTAATTTGATTTTCAGTCCCCTTTAGATCTACTATTTCAAAATCAAATTCTTACAAAAGAAGAATCCCTCTTATAAGTCTAAGTTTAGCATCCTTCTTTTTCATTAAGTAGTTAATAGCAGAATGATCTATATGCACTATACAATGAGTCTTAATTAAATATGATCTAAATTTATCAAAAGCATATACTATTGCTAATGACTCTTTTTTAGTTCTTGTAGAATTGATTTGAGTTTCATTAATAGTTTTACTAGCATAGTAAATTACTTAAAAATTTTATCATATCATTGTCCTAAAACAGCTTCTATATCATAATCACTAGCATCAAACATCAATTCTAAAGGTTATCCCTAGTTTGGTGAAACTATAATTGGTCCAGTGATTAATTTTTCTTTTAATAAATTAAAAGTTTTTTGGCATTCCTTATCAAAATTGAAAATTGCATATTTCTCCAATAAATGGTATAAAGGCTTAGCAATCTTTGAAAGGTCTTTAATATATCACATGTAGAATCCAACATGTCATAAAAACTCCTAATTTCCCTTACATTTGTTGGATAAGGTAAATTAACGATCACTTGAATTTTAGCTGGATCTGCTTCCATACCATTTTCTGATATTTGATGACCTAATACAATTCCTCCTCCTACCATAAATTGGCATTTTTCTCAATTAAGGACTAAATTTATTTCTTCACAGTGCTTAAGAACTTTAGATAAATGTTCTAAACATGAGCTAAATGAAGTTTCAAATATTGAAAAATCATCTATGAAAACTTCAATCCCTTTTTCAATTAAATCACAAAAAATTGCCATCATATATCTTTAAAATGTAGCAGGGGCATTACATAAACCAAATGGCATCTTTCTAAAAGCAAAAGTACCATAGGGACTGGTAAAAGTTCTTTTCTCTTGATTCTCAATAAATATTTATATTTGGTGACAACCAGTATATCTATCCAGAAAATAAAAGTATTTAAGCCAGCTAGCCTATCCAACATTTGATCTAGAAAGGGTAATTGAAAATGATCTTTTTTAGTGGCCAGATTTAATTTTCTATAATCAATGCATATTTGCCACCCTGTAACTTATCTAGTAGGTATTAATTCATTATGTTCATTCACAGTTACAATTACTCCTCATTTCTTAGGAACGTAGTGAATTGGACTAACCCATGCACTATGTGAAATAGTGTAGATAATTCCAACATCTAATCACNAGCAATTGTCCATCCAAAAGCTTTCTTAAAATTTTTCAAAATTTTCATCAACCTTTCTTCTTCTTCCATCGTAAATTTTGAAGAAATTATAACTGGTAAAGTAGATAAATCTCTTTTCTTCTTCTTCCTTTGTTAACTTTGAAGAAATTATAACAGGTAAAGTAGAGGAATCTCCTGAAAAGGCATATTTTAAATGTTCAGGAAGTAACTTCAACTCAAGTTCTGGAGGTTTTTCAATTTATGGACAAAATGATTTATCTTTTNGGTTTGCAGTTCTCTTCCATATGAATTCTATGCATACAAATTGAAGGATTGATTCCTTTAATATCAGTAATTTTCCATCCAAAGGCTTTTTTAAAATTTTTCAAAATTTTCATCATCTTTTCCTCTTCTTCCATCATTAATTTTGAGGAAATTATAATTGGTAAAGTAGATGAATCTCTTTTCTTCTTCTTCCTTTGTTAACTTTGAAGAAATTATAACAGGTAAAGTAGAGGAATCTCCTGAAAAGGCATATTTTAAATGTTCAGGAAGTAATTTCAACTCAAGTTCTGGAGGTTTTTCAATAAATGGACAAAATGATTTGTTTTTGTCTATCGTGTCCAAAATTCCAGNTTTGAATCTTCCTTAAAAAGTTCTTCACATCGATCTAATTTCTCTACTTGCTCATGTTCCAAATCTTTTTCTCAAATTTTTCGTCATAAGTTGTTTTGAAATGACATTCACTTAGATATCTTATATCATCCATCCTATAACATTCATCATCTTTACCTTTTGCAGGATATTTCATTGATCTTAAAATATAAGAAGTAACAGTTTAATCATTAATGAATCATCTTTACCTTTTGCAGGATATTTCATTGATCTTGAAATATTAAAAGTAACAGTTTGATCATTGACGCTTTCTGCACATCTATCATTGCTCTTCCTGTGGCTAGGAAAGGTCTCCCCAAAATGATAGGTTCACTTTATCTTCCTCCATATCTAGCATTGCTCTTCCTGTGGCTAGAAAAGGTCTCCCCAAAATGATAGGTATCTCTTTATCTTCCTTCATATCTAGGACATTGAAAATCAACAGGAAAGATAAATTGATCCACTTTCACTAGGACATCTTCTATAACTCCTTTAGAGTATGCTATCAAATGATCTGCTAACTGCAGTGTTATAGTAGTAGGGGTTATTTCTCCCAATCTCACTCTTTTGAATATTTATAATGGCATAAAGTTAATGCTTGCACCTAAATCACATAATGCTTTCCCAAAAAATCTGTCTCATATTGCACATGGAATTGTAAAGCCACCAGGATCTTTAAGCTTTTCAGGAAGCTTTTTTTGAACTATAGCACTGCACTCCTCACTAAGTGCAACAGTCTTGTTATCTTCAAACTTCCTTTTCTTGTTGAGAATATCCTTCATAAACTTTACATAGCTTGGCATTTATTATAAGGCTTCAACTAATAGGAATATTAATTATAAGCTTCTTAAATATTTCCAGAAATTTTGAAAATTGCTTATCCAACTTTTGTTGACAAATATTAATTGTAAGCTTCTTAAATATTTCCAAAAATTTTGAAAATTGCTTATCCAACTTCTATTGTCGAAGTCTCTGAGGAAATGGAGGTGGTTGTTTTTCCAAATCAATTTTTAGCGGAGAAATACGTCTTTTAGAATCTTTTGGAGCGTCCTCTTTTGATTCTTCAATTTCTTCTCTCTCTACTCAATTTCTTTTTGAACCATACCGTCCAACTCTCTTCCGCTTCTAAGTTGAACGGCTTTTACTTGCTTTTTAGTCTGGTCTTTTGGATTTGATTCAGTATTATTAGAAAGTGTTTCTTGGGATCTATACTTAATAAATTTGTTATTAATTTGATTCAGTATTACTAGGAAGTGTTCCTTAGGATCTATTACTTAATGAATTTGTTATTTGCTCTAATTGTAGCTCCTTGACTTTGTAATTGATTTCCCATTTGTAACACCACTTCTTCTATAGTCAACTTCTTCTCCTTAAATTATATATTACCGTTGAAGTCTGGAGGATAAGTAGATCTATAACTATTATTCACTTGACTGTTCCAGTTTCCCAATGGGTTTACTTGGTTGTTCCCCCCATTGCTGATTATTACCACCCGAATTGTTGTTCCAGTTAAAGTTGGGATGGTTTTTCCAACCTAGGTTATAATAATTTGAAATTGGTTGAGAAAATTTCATTCCAAATTGGTCTAAGTTCCTTGAAATTATCTACCATTTGGCCTAATGAATTCTCTTCAATCATGGAAATTGGTTGAGAAAAACTCATTCCAAATTGGTCTAACTTCTTTGAAATTATCAGGCCTAATGAATTTTCTTCAATCATGGAGATTGGTTGAGAAAAATTCATTCCAAATTGGTCTGACTTCCTTGAAATTGCATCAACTTGATTTGCTAACATAGTAAATGCATCAGTTTCATGAATATTGGCTACTTTCTTAGGATTCACCCTCTCAGAAGGCCATTAAAAGTTATTGGTAGCCATTTCTTCAATTAAAGCATATACTTCGTGAAATGGTTTTGATATCAATGAACCACCAGCAGCGGCATCGATAGTCGATCTAAGAGATCCAAGTAATCCATTATGAAAAGTTTTGAATTATTAACCAATCTGGTATAGCATGGTGTGGACACTTTCTTAAGAGTTCTTTAAATTCGATAATAGATCTAAGAGAACCAATTAATCAATTATAAAAGGTTTGAATTATTAACCAATCTAGTATAGCATGGTGTGGACACTTTCTTAAGAGTTCTTTAAATCTTTCTCATGCTTCATAAATATATTCTCCTTCAAACTGATTAAAAGATGTAATATCATTTCTAAGCTTCATAGTTTGTTATGGTGAAAAATATTTAGCAATGAATTTTTGTGCTAAATCACCCCAAGTTCTGATAGATCCAAGTGCTAACGAATTCAACCACATCTTAGCTTTATCCCTTAGTGAGAAAGGAAATAACCTAAGTCTTATGGCATCATCTGATACACCCTCGTATTTAAGTGTAGTTCACAAATCTAGAAAATTGGCAATATGTAAATTTGAATCTTCAGTTGGTGATCCCCCAAATTGATTATTTGATACAATTTGGATAATAGCAGGTTTAAGCTCAAATGAATTAGCCACTAAAGTAGGTTTTTGAATACTGTAATGAAGTTCATGTACAGTAGGGTTGGCATAATCTCTTAAAGGTCTCAACTCTTATGAATTTCAGCATTTTGATCGTTTTAGTTTGCCATTTCTATAATTTTTTTGGATTTTTTTCAAGATTTTTAATTTTTTTGGTTTTTCTGATTTTGCTAACACTTCTCTTTAGCTCAGAATCGTAGGGCACTAGTCTTTCAGAACCTGAACTACGCATACACTAACATAAAATAAAATATAACTAAACACACACAAAATAAAATAGCAAAACTTAAAGTTTAAATAAGACTTTCTAAAAATATAAATTTTCCTTTAAATCAATAGATTCTTTACAATTTTCACTTCACTTCCCCGGCAATGGCGCAAAAAACTTGATCCAAAATAACTGCTTATATGCAACAGTAAAACAATAATTCTAATTAAATTTTTCACTTATATTTCCTTATTTCACAAAAAAAACTAAAAACTTGATCCTAAAGAAAAATAGGATATTAACTTTTATTTATATTAGTATACTATGCAAGTATACATACTGTTATCAAGTAATATATGACTTTTTGATTGAGACCTTAATATCGAATCCACAGGGAAAATATGCAGTCTGCAATTTTTCGAAAATTTTCTAACTAAAGATGTTTTCGCAGTAAAGAAATTTTTAATATTTTTGGTAATTTTAATATCTTGATAAAAACAGGACAAACTTAAAAAGATAACTTGAGTTTTTTGTAGAAGAAAAGCACTAAAATATCTTTCTCCTTATCATGAATCAGTAATAAGTATATGAATTCTGTTGTGAAAATATGCATATTTTGTTGCGCTAAATATGAGCAGTAATAATCTTTACCCTTACTAGAGTTGCTATAAAGAACATTGGCTAATTTAAAGTTTGAATAGTTCTGAAGATCGGCTAGGCAGAACCCTTACTAGAGATGATATAAAGAACATTGGCTAATTTAAAGTTTGAATAGTTCTGAAGACAGGCTAGGCCCTTACTAGAGATGCTATAAAGAATATTGGCTAATTTAAAGTTTGAATAGTTTTGAAGACCGACCTTACTAGAGATGCTATAAAGAACATTGGCTAATTTAAAGTTTGAATAGTTCTAAAGACCAGATAGGTAGGGAAGATACCATGTATAGGAATTCTATTGTGAAAGTATGCAAATTGTGTTGTGTCAAATAGGAGCAATAATATTCTTTACCCTTACTGTTGTGGAAGTATGCAAATTGTGTTGTGCCAAATATGAGTAATAATATTCTTTACCCTTACTAGAGATGCTATAAAGAACATTGGCTAATTTAAAGTTTGAATAGTTCTGAAGACCGTCTAGGCAGGGAAGATACTAGCTCTCACTCTAGAGTTCCCTTGATTCCCTCTACCTGGGGGCTAACATCTCGTATCAAAAACTAAAACAATAAACCAATTTAGGGGCTTTAACCTGTCACTTTAAGGTCCTCTAAATCTACACCCTTCAATGAATATTTTTCTATTTATTTGCACTTAATCATATGAACTACAATCTCATTCATACAACCTCATGTGATTCTTTCTAATTGTTGATTGAGACAATACCATCCCGGTTCTTACATGTTCTCACAACAAATTTTAACATCTGGATTGGCCAAATCAAGAAGTAAATGAAGTACATGAATTTAAATCATCACAACTTCTTCCAACATTAAAGATCAATACTCTCCACAACTTTCATCCAACACTTAATCACTTTATCATTTTAAGAAGAAAGATAAAAAACTACTCAGAATCCATGGAGAAAATAAGAAACACACTTTAGTTTAAAAGAAGAAATCATTGTCAAACCAACAACAAGTCTCAATTAAAACCAAAGAAGTACTCAGAATCCATGGAGAAAACAAAACCACACTTTAGTTTAAAAGTAGAAATCATTGTCAAATCTCATAATCCATGGAGAAAATAAAATCACACTTTAGTTTAAAAGTAGAAATCATTGTCAAACCAATATTTATGGAGAAAATAAAACCACACTTTAGTTTAAAAGAAGAAATTATTGTCAAACCAACAATATTGTATGGAGAAAACAAAACCATACTTTAGTTTAAAAGTAGAAATCATTGTCAAACCAACAATACATTAATTAAAACTAAAAGTAGTCTTTTAGTTTAAAAGTAGAAATCATTGTTAAACCAACAACAAGTCTCAATTAAAACCAAAAGTAATCTCAAACAAAAGAGAAAAAATTTATCTCATGTCCTCCACCAAACTCTTGAAGTTCCTTTGAATCTGTTCTCTTTTACAACACTCTCAATATAAAACTAAAATAAAAAAGGATAAATTTGTGGTGCTTGAAAATCTCTCCAACTAACTCCCCAATTTTTGAACTTTCAAAACTTTCCCAGTACTTTCTGGACCTCTTTCAAAGTCCCAATCTTCCTTATTTTATAATTCTCCAAACGGTGCCTTGGTATCTCTTCAAAATGTGTCTTTATTTGATGTATTTCCCTAAGAGATTCATCTTTCCACAATAATTTTCATCCACGGTGGTTGTAACCACCTATTAAGCCAATAGCTGCCTTAAAAACCTCTTCAAAATTCACAAAAACTGATCTTACTCATCCAATATCTACCATTGGCACCTAAGCATAGGGTCTCTGGCGCTTAGGCGTGGCCTTCTTTATTTACCCGACGCTTAGGCGCGAAAACACTTTTGCACATTTTTCACCTATTTTCTCCAAATTTGATCCCTTTTCACTCCTTTAAGCATTTTTCACTTTTTTACCTGTACGAGAAAGTAAAACACTAAAATACATTCCATTAAAGTATAATATCTCAAAATATGTATAAAAATGTGTCTAAAAATACTATATATTTTAGGCNTCCAAACGGTGCCTTGGTATCTCTTCAAAATGTGTCTTTATTTGATGTATTTCCCTAAGAGATTCATCTTTCTGCAATAATTTTCATCCGCGGTGGTTGTAACCACCTATTAAGCCAATAGTTGCCTTAAAAACCTCTTCAAAATTCACAAAAATTGAATTTACTCATCCAATATCTACCATTGGCACCTAAGTGTAGGGCCTCTGGCGCTTAGGCCTGGCCTTCTCTATTTACCCGGCGCTTAGGCGCGAAAACACTTTTGCACATTTTTCACCTATTTTCTCCAAATTTGATCCATTTTAACTCCTTTAAGCATTTTTCACTTTTTTACCTGTACGAGAAAGAAAAATACTAAAATACCTTCCATTAAAGCGTAATATCTCAAAATAGGTATAAAAATGTGTCTAAAAACACTATATATTTTAGGCGTATCAGCTACTAGAAAAGATCACTTTCCTTTACGCTTTCTAGACCAAATATTGGATAGATTAAGTGGGAAAAAAATATTATTGCTTTTTAGATGGATATACCAGTTATCACCAAATACCAATTGCTCTAGAGAATCAAGAGAAGACAAGTACAAGCCCATATGAAATATTTGCTTTTCGTAGAATGTCTTTTGGACTTTGCAATGCACCTGCAACATTTCAAAGATGTATGATGTCAATCTTTAGCAATTTTATCGAACATGTAATGGAAGTGTTTATGGATGATTTTTCGGTATTCGGAACTTCATTTGAATTATGTTTAAATAATTTAGAAAAAGTTCTGGAAGTATGTGAAAAAATCAACCAGTATTTATTTAATTGGTAAAAATGTCAATTTATGATTGCAAGAGGAATTAAACTTGGACATAAAATTTTTGAAAATGACATTGAAGTAGATCGTGCAAAAATTCAAGTTATTAAAAAATTACCGCCTCCAACTAAGGTTAAAGGGGTAAGAAGCTTTCTTAGACATGCTGGTTTCTACAGGCATTACATAAATTTTTTTTTTTGAAAATAACTAAGCCATTATCTCAACTTTTAGAAAAAGACGCAAAATTTGATTTTAATGAGGAATGCATAAAAGCATTTGAATTATTGAAAGAAAAATTAAGCACTGCACCTATAATAGTTCCACCTGATTGAGAGAAACTATTTGAAACAATGTGCGATGCTAGTGATTATGCTATTGGGGATGCGTTAGGACAAAGGCACAACAAGGTTTTTTAAGTAATATATTATTCTAGTAAGACTCTAAATGATGCTCAAATTAACTACAATTATACTGAAAGAGAGTTACTTGCTATTGTTTATGCCTTTAATAAATTTAGACCTTACATAATTGGAAATAAACATATAGTGCATACAGATCATTTTGTTATTAAATACTTGATGCAAAAGAAGGATGCTAAACCAAGATTAATTAGATGGTGTCGGCGCTATTTTTGGTTGGAGTGTTGCCCGTAAGAAGCTGTCGGTCACCGGAATCGAAATCCTGTTGCCCGCTTCGAAAGGACGTTTTAATTTACATATATATTTAATTTTAGAAAGACATGAAATCAAAATGACCCCATATTTTTCATAGTTTAAATGAAAGAGCACTGTACCTCAAATCCCGTGTCTATCCTGAAGGATAAACACAAGACTTAAAGATGAGGCTCGATCAAATAAACTAAATAATATATGACTTTCGTTTGGTCTATGAAACTTTTATATTTACTCAAAAGTTTCCTATTTAATATAAAGAATTAAATAGGGTTTATATTAAGCTGGGTTCAGACATGCTTCCTACAAGGGCAAGCCCTTATAGTTAATTATATCTTAAATGATCAAAGTCACCTAAGAAAACTCTCGATTAAAATCAGGAAATATTATCTTTAAGGAGTTTCAAAGGGTAGAACTTTTCAATGACAAATAGTCCCTCCCAAGTTGGCTCAAATTTTCCACCTATTTTGCGGCTTGCAAGAATAGGCCTTTTGAGGACAAGTATGAGGTCACCAACTTTGAGTTTCCTTGGGCGGACCAATTTATCATGGGCTTGTACCATCTTTGCCTAATAAATCTCCAAATGTTGTTGTGATTCTAGTCATTTCCCTCGAGACACTCCAGTTCTTCAAGTTTGAGGTTTGCACTTTCTTCCGTTGAGAGTTGATTGGCAACGGCGACTCTGAGAGATGGTGTCTAGATTTCTAGCGGTAGCACGACCTCGGCTCGTACACAAGCATATAGGGTGTCCACTGAGTGGGAGTCCTGAAAGTCGTCCGATAGGCCCACAAGGCTTCTAATAGTTTGTTGTGCCAATCCCTTTTATTTTCATCTAATATTTTCTTCAAACTCTGTACCAGTGTTTTGTTGAAAGCCTTAGCCATACCATTTGCTCTGGGATAGTAAATCATAGAGTATCTTCAATATATCCCATGTATTTTGACGAAATTATTGATCTTTGTGCTTCTGAAAGCTGTCTCTTTGTCAAAAAATATTCTTTGCGGTACTCTAAAACGGTAGACGATTTGGCTTTTAAAAAATTTAAGGATGTGCTATGCCGTAACCTCACATAATGGTACTGCCTCAACTCATTTGGAGAAGTAATCTATAGTGGCAAGTATAAACCTGTGTCCTTTAGAATATAGAGGGTCTATCAGACCTATTATGTCCGTGCCCCATCACTCCAATGACCACGAGGCAACAGTTGGGTGTAGCACATTTGGAGGCTGGTGTAAGACCACCCCATGCGCTTGGCATTGGTGACATTTTCTGGCTGTACCCATGCAATCGGACATCATTGCTGGCCAATAATATCTGAGTCTTTTGATCTTCATTTTCATTTTCGGACCTGACTGGTGAGCGCCACACAATCCGGTATGTACCTCTTTGACAATATTCTGTGCTTCAGCTCTGCTCAAACACCGTAGCAATATCTGGTCGAATGATCTTCTATAAAGAATGTTTCCCATCATGGCGTAAGACATGGCCCTTCTTGTGATGTGGTGCGCCTTAGACTTGTCTTCTGGCAGCTTTCCAATATGCAAATATTTTATTAATGGCTTCTACAAATATTTGTTGATGTCTGTAATTGTATTTATTATTTCTTCTTTTCCAAGGTTGTGTAGAGTTTTGAAGTCAATCCGAGACAAGAGACGTCTTCCTCGCACTGTAACTTCAATGGAATCCTCCAGGGACATGCCATTTCTTTAGCAAGTTTTGCTAGAGCGTTAGCTTGGGCATTATCTCCTCTAGGAATCCGGTAGAAAATCACATAGGGAATCTGCTCCAAGAGTTTCACCGTGTACTGATGGTATTCTGCTAACCTTGGTTTCAAAATTTTGTATTGTCGGGCGACTTGCTGGATGACGAGTTGGGAGTCACCATAGATGACAATGCTTGTTACATCCATTGAGATTGTCACTTCCAACTCTGTGATTAATGCTTCATATTCTGCTTCATTGTTGGTGCATGGCTCTGTCAAGTGGTATGAGAACCTCAATATACCCTTGTATGGCGTGATAAAGATCAAACTGATCCCTACTTTGCCTGGTATAACTATGTTTGATCCTTTGTCTTTTCTAGCTGACAAAGCGCCATCGAAGTACATTTCCTAGCTTTACACACTAGAGAATTCAATTTATAGTATTTGCTCGTCTGGTAACTCTTTATTGAGAGAGGACCCAGCTGGCAGTGGGTGTGCAGTGAGAAAGTCCGCTATTATCTATCCCTTGATAGCACGGAGGGGAAGAAAAGTTATATCAATTTGCAACAAGATCATTGACCATCTTGCTAAACGTTCGGAGAGTGTTGGTCGGCTCATCAGATATTGCAACGGATTAACCTTCGAGATTAGGGTAATCTTATGAGAAAGCATGTAATGTCTAAGCTTTTGAGTGGTGAAAATTAACGTCAGACAATGCTTCTCAATAGTTTGATACCTTATCTTCATCGGTATTAGACAACGACTCAAGTAGTAGAGTGCATTTTCTTTACCCTCATCATTTACTTGGGCTAAGAGGGCTCCAAGAGAGTCATCTAAAGCTACGGTATAAAGTATCAATAGTTTCCCTGGGATAGGGGCTGCCAAGATAGAAGGTGTCATTAAATATTGTTTAACATCCTCAAAGGCCCACTGACATTTCTCTTCCAAAATAAATTTGGCGTCCTTTTTAGTTAATGCCGAGAAAGGCTGACACCTACCTTAGAGATTATAAATAAAGCGTCTCAGATATGCCAACTTCTCCTGGAAGGAACGCAGTTGTTTCAAAGTTTTAGGATGAGGCATTTCCAAGATAGCTTTAATTTTATCCGGGTTAATCTCGATTCCCCAATGACGGACAACGAATCCCAAAAATTTCTTAGAGGTAACGCCAAAGGTGCACTTTAAGGGTTTCATTTTAAGGTCATATCGTTGTAACCGTTCAAACACGATCCTCAAATCATACAAATGGTGTATTTTCCATTTACTTTTGATGACCAAATCATCTACATAGCATTCTAATTGATTATGAATGATGTCGTCAAAAATCTTGGTCATTGCACGCTTATATGTTGCTCCTGCGTTCTTTAGGCCGAACGACATCACTGTGTAGCAGAAAATTTCAATCGGTGTTTTGAATGCTATAAGTGCTGCATCCTCGGGAACCATCTTGATTTGGTTGTATCCCGATGATCCGTCCATGAAGGAGAAAATTTCATGTGTTGAAGCGATATCCACCATCATCTCTGGTATGGGTAGTGGAAACTCATCTTTTGGACATGTCTTGTTCAAATGTCTGAAGTCAACACAAACACGGATCTGTCCATTTTTCTTTTTAACAGGTACAATATTAGACAACCGTATAGGGTACTGCTCTTCTTTTATAAAGTTGGCGTCTATTAATTTCTTCACCTCAGCGATGACTTGTTGTTCTATTTCAAGGCGTATTCTCCTGGGAGATTGTTTTACTGGAGTTATATTCTTGTCCACCCCAAGTTTATGGACTGCAACTTCTGTGGATAGTCCTGGCATCATCATAGCTCTATGCAAACCAATTTTTGAATTCTGTTAATAGTTTGATCAATTCTATGGATTCTTCGTCATTAAGTAGAGAACTTATAGATGTAGACTGTGGTCACTTTTCAATTCCGAGGTTAATCTCTTTCAATTCTTCAACGGCAAATTTAATTTCTTCCTCAAATTCTGGGAGAGCATCTTCTATTAGTTGATCAGTAGAGTCATCTTCTATATCGAGGCAATCCTCTTCTGACTCACCAGTAATAACAATACAAAATTCAGAATCATCGACTGGTCCGACTGTACCAAATCCAAGACCCTCTTTTGAATTTGGACTTCAACTTTTACCATTCCATAATTTTTTAAAAAGTTGAAATTTATCTTTTGGCATTTGTTTTGATGAGTTTCCCTATTGAATTAACTTTTGAACACAAGGCGAGAAGTAACCAAAAGGCAATTCGATTAATTCATTAGGATCATCATCCAAATTTACATGTTTTTCAAGATCAATAGAGGTAGATGCACGGTAAAGTTTGATCGGCTTTGAACCAACACTACGGACTTCCTTAACCTCTAAAATCTCAACCTTTTGAGGGAGAATTGAAGTGAGGTTCATAACATTCACATAGTAGTTTATCCGATCATACGTTGTTTCATATTTGTTTTCTTCTGTATCTTCTAAGGATATCTCGTACTGAGGTTTCTTCCATCTTGTCATCATTATCTCATCTTCAAAACTATCTTCATCACCAACTTTGATAGTTGGCCTAGTCCGTTCAACAATTAAAGTGATCCTTCCTTGTCCACGTCCCCGGACTTGACCTCGGGTGCACGAACTAAAAGAACTTTCACCAACTCATTGTAAGGAAGTGGTGGAAGATCGTTGAAGCGGAGTTGAATGGCCTCCTCTTTGTAATTCTTCTGAATCCTCATCTTTATTTATGATAACTTCACGAGAGAAGACAGTCCACTTTGGAGGCGCGTAGTAGGCAATGTCTTCATGGATACCAACTTCATGCACTGAAAATGGTTGTAGGTCTCCTTTGATGCAATTTTCTTGACTATCTTTGTGCTATTTGATGCACTGGTGTAGAGATGATGGAACCATATTGTGTTCATGAATCCATGGTCAACCCAGCAGAGCGTTAAAAGAGGTCTCGGCGTCGATGATATGAAATTTAGCGGTTGTCACGAGTTCTCCAACCTTCATAAGTAATGTAATTGATCCGAGGACTCTTTCACCCTTTTGGTTGAATCCCCTTAACATCATTTTATCGGCTGTAAGCTATTGAGCTTCAATATCCAAATTTGCCAATGTACGTAGGCTCATCAAGTTAAGAGAGGCTCCATAATCCACCAAAACTCTGGATAACACAAATCTGCTGATGTTGACGGAGATGTAGTGTGGATGATTGTGGTCGGCGGTACCGAGCAGCAAGTCTTCATCTGTGAAGGTTACCCCAGGCTATTTTTCAATGAAAAAACTTCATCTAAGGATGTGTTGGCCAATTGAGCTAAGAAAATTTTTGTGTCAAACAAAGCTGTAACCAGAGACTCTCTCATCTCCTTTGAAAGGATCAGAGCGTCTAGATGCTTAATTGGGCCGGTAACTTCCTAAGACGAGCTAGCATGTTGTAGTCTATTTTGTATGATCCTTCGATTTTATCTTGATTATGTGGTTCTTCCACTGGTAGAGGTGGAGGTATCTCTTCTCGGGTAATTATTTGCTTTTTTTATCTGTTGGAGCTGTTCTTGGTGGTAACACTTTTCTGCTCCTTAAGTTAACTTCTGTGATTTCTTCTTTTTGAGATATCATTGTTGAATCTTCCGGTGTCTTTTTCTCTTCATTGGAAAGATCTAGGTTGATGGTAAGCGGTGTACCATGATGCTCGAGAATTGGCTCCTCGTTATTGGTGTTGTTGTAAATAGTATCATTGATGTCTTCTTTGGACTTGACAACGAGTTCATCAGACTTGGGGACGATTTGAGGATCATTTTGGGGATCGAGATTGAACCTAGATTGGTCATAATCAATTATGTTATCACCAAAAATAGTTAAAACTTAGCTGAAATCACAATCATTATATTCATAAGACCCCAGAGGGACAAAAAGATAATCATACAAAGTTAAGGGTTTGAGGATTTTCTTTCAAGAATCCAAGAAAACCAATCTAGTAGAGGCAGCCCTTACCTACCCCTCATGCTATCAATCTTTGTAGTGATGCTTTTCTTCTTCTTCTTTGTCCTTGATGATGACGGATCTCCTGGCGAAACCTTCATCTTGGGCTTGGTATGTTGAGGACTCTAAGTGGAGGCTTGTTTTGATGCAGACTGGATTTTGTTCTGTATTTTCTTGGATGATTTGCTCCAGACCTCATTCCATCTTTCTTCTCTGGTATATGCAGAAAATTATTTTGATGGATCCTATATTTGATTAAGGACCCTCTTAAGTTCATCCCAAGTTGTACTTAATCCATCTGTTCCAGTATACAAATCAATTGGTGAGATTGGCTCGGCTGAAATCATATTTATGGAACCTTTTTCAGGTTCTTTTAAATATTCATTCAGGATTGTTATGTTCTCTTCTTTAAGGTTCCTCTCGAGCCAATCTTGAAAGACAAAGCATTTTTCTATAGTTCGCCCAAGCAACCGGTGGTATGGGCAATAATTTGGTTTATTCTTCTTATCCACCTCTTTGCGCTTCTTTAAATCTAGTAGTTTGAACTCCGGCTTCTTCATCAGACCATAACAATCATTTGCTTGAATTCCTTTTCTGGTATAGCACCTGATGGAGAATCCTTTCTATGTTGCTTGTCTCTGTTTACTGAAGAAACCTCTCTCCTTTCATCTGTGAAGTCTATGATTTCTAGTTGATTGATCTCTGGAGAGCCAATTGCGGTACTTCAGATTGCCTCTGAATAGTGGCCATAACGGTCATGGTTGCGGTCATCTCTTCTATTATTTTCTCCAGTAGACTAACTTGCTCATCCCTTAGGAGGACAGCCCTACACAGCTCATCTACGGCGTTCTCTTTGGTGTGAGGTTGAGCCTTGCGCGCAGACGTGGTGGCTCTGGTTTCAATTACATGGACATCCATGAAATCTTCCTCCAAGTAATCATTGTAATCAAAATTTTCATCATCACTATCAACAGAAACTCCTTGTTCTTGAGCTAACTCAGAAATCTTGATCCTGAGTTTCTCAACTTTCTCTTTAATTTTTGATTCTTTGATTTCTTTAAGATCTGGAGGACCCTGATCGACATCCTCTACTTATTCCTCCATCTCATCGGCTATTGTTGCGATGATGTCAGATATTTCAGATCCTGGCTTCATTTCATGTTCTTGTCCTCTGTACTTACCAGACTGTATCAATATAGCGACCTTGGCTACCCATACCTTTTTCTTTTTCGACGATGATGTCTCAGGATGGAGCATCTTAGTAAAAAACATCGGTATGACAAGGGAAAGTATGCTCCCCATGGTGTAGACCAGCTACAGTGCTAGGTAATCATCTTCTCTTTGCCTTTGGGATTGTAGGAATATCTCCATAATGGGTGACAGGTAAGATTTTCGAACCCGGTCTTAAATTAACCGGTCGACGACTTGTGGTCCTGCTGGCGGTATAATCAGTAGTAATCACTGCGGTATGAACTTTGTTCCCTAAACGGAACCAAATGAGGATGCGAGTATGTGGCACTCCCATTGTCTTGTGGGACTGTGGCGGATTTGATGCCCTTCAAAATTTCCTTCTTCATGTAAGGGAAAATTGAATCTCCCACTCATTTAAGCAACTCGCTAACTGAACATCCTTCTTTGGTAGCAAGCCTTCTGAAAACTGCACTAATTCTAGTGATAGGAGTAAATTTCTTTCTCTCCTCACTGTGTCCATGAAGTGATGGTAATGTGACCGCGATTCTCCAGATACTCTCGTATCCATCGATATCCTTCAGAGGATGGAATCTACTCCCTCGTAGGAATGGATAAATTTCTGGTAACACTTCTTCATCTTGATGAGGCTTCTCCTCAACAGGTGTCTCCTTGGGAGCCTGGGCTTTAATGGCCCTCCGAACTTTTCTCTTATGGTTCCTCCTTTGAGTTTAGGTCAGTGATACAATCCTTGAACTTGATCTGATTTCAAACACAGGTGGTGGGACAGTTAATCCCTCAGTTGGATCCTCAATAATCATTACTTCTTTCCCCTTAACAACTGCGGGGCTAGCAGGTTTGGCGGGTGCCGTGATGGTAGTAGTTTTAGACTTCTTGCAGGTAAGGAAGTCTTGAAGGCAGTTTAGACTAAATTATGCAGATGGTTCTTGAATTTCCGGAGCGGCAATCTTCTTTACTACAAACGGGGCTTTCCCAAGGATGGCCTCGAGATCTTTAAATCTAGCTCTGAATTTGATGGTAGGAGCAAGGTTGCGGGCTTCGTGACTCGTTGGCAGGTTGCAGGAAGAGGTCAGGATTGGGTAGGCCATTGCTGTAGGTTTGAAAACAAAAAGTTTCGGGGTTAGCTATATGGCCAAAAAACCTCGTAATTTTTAGTGCAAGAACTGAAAGTAGAGGTCGATCTGTAGACTGTGCGGGAAATGTGAAAACATAATTTATGGTTATTTTAATATCTTGTTTAAGAAAAAGTGTCAATTTTATTTAATATAAGAAAATTTCAAAGTGCGTGCAGCACAACACAATTTGGTTTAATTTGCAGAATAGCAAATCAAATTTGGAAGGGAGATGTGAAGTATTTTAGGACCCAATGCGAGACCTATTTAGTGGAAGACACTGCCCTGGTGGAACCACTCCACCGACACACCTATTGGGGATCCGACCCCACATGAAAATTTAAGGAGTCCTTAATGGCCTTCTGAACCCCTCTGTTCAAAGATGGTTGAACAGATGGCTCTGAAGTCCAAGGAGTTAGCCGTACCTTCCCAAGAAAAAAATAGGTAAAGTATGCCAACAGAAGAAGAATAATTTGCTCCAAGAGCATAGACATATTACCGATGTGTGAAGATAATATTTCTTGATTTGTATGGAGAGAAAAGCTTGTCCCCAACAGAGTTGCCATAAGCTGTCAGCGCTATTTTTGTGGTTGGAGTTGCCCGTAAGAAGCTGTCAGTCACCAGAATCAAAATCCCGTCGCCCGCTTTGGAAGGATGTTTTAATTTCTAATTTTTAGAAAAATATGAAATCAAACTGACCCCATATTTTTTATAGTTTAAATGAAAGAGCACTGTACCTCAAATCATGTATCTATCTTGAAGGATAAACACAAGACTTGAGGATGAGGCTCGATCAGATAAACTAAGGAATATATGACATCTGTTTGGTTTACGAAACCTTTGTATTTGCCGACAAGTTCCCCTATTTAATATAAAGGATTAAATAAGGTTTATATTAAGCTGGGTTCAGACATGCTTCCTATAAGGGGAAGCCCATATAGTTAATTACATCTTAAATGACCAAAGTCACCTAAGAAGACTCTGGATAAAAATCAGGAAATATTATCTTCAAAGAGTTTCAAAGGGTAGGACTTTTCAATGAGTTCGGACGTAGAGGTGTGAAAGGGGATTGGTACAAATTTGTAACATTTTGTTGTAGAGTCCAACCGAGGAAGAACTAGAGGATGTCATGGGTTTAAAGGAGAATCCCGGTGACTTCCCAAGCTATCCTAATGTTTGGCTTCAATTTTAAGGAGAAATATTTAGGTGTTTCATCCTATCAATTTTACTAGTTAGGGCATACATTTATGTGAAACGATCACACAAATAGCCTGAAAGATATAAGGATTTAAATCTCGACAAACGACAACCTCGAAATTCATAGATGAGTTAGGGCTTATATTGTATAGCAGAGCTATATAAAATGCCTAAAGATAAGATGAGGATTTACATTGCATAAGCAAGCAACCTCAAAGTCCTATAGCTTTTTTGTTTAAGTCTAAGGAAGAAAGATTGGTTTAGTTGGGGAAGATAGGTTTTGCTGTTGAAGATGGTCGTGCTGCCCACCATGCTAGCTCCAAGCTCCTTGTCGCGACGAGTTTGAGTTTTCAAGTGTGTCAAGTTATGATGTTTAAATTAGGTTGCCCTATGGTTGAATTTCTTTAAATTCTATGGGGGGCATATTAAAGTTGATTAGAGCGACACCGGTTAGGATCCCACTGTTCCCTCGTTCCAACAGCACTATTGTCTATTGGATTCACTTAGTACAAATAAACTTATTAAACTCAAGTTATTGAGTTCTATAATTTCATTTAGACCGTGAGAAGCCTCATTAGCAACCGTAGGTTACCTCCTCCGAGGAATTCCCGATCATCCGATAGAGACATCTTAATATAGTTGCAAATTGTTGTTTTGTGTGATGTTTGTGATTAAATTTTGAGTTGTTTTATATTTTGAATGTTGTGGCGGAGAATTTTATCTTGGTTGATTTTAGGTTTTTTTTTTTTGTGGCTTTCCTGATAGTTTTAGTTTTCATACAGGTTGACATCGTTATTTAGCATGCAAGTTTGTAGGTATAAAAGCACAGTACAAAAGTACAAGAAAGATAATGCTGAAAACTGTAAAAGCGTACCTGGCAAGTCTTCTCGTTCCACTACCTGAAACTTAAAAGGCATGTTAAGGCAGTTTATATGAGTTAAGGAAGTAAAATTTTGACAACCTACCTAACCCTAGGTCATATCTTGGTGGGTCCTTAAAAGTTTAATTAAGGATGATGTTGCCAAGCAAAATATATTAATTTAGTAGATCTCTAAGGTATTCAAAAAATCTTGAGAAAGAAGCAAGTCCGTGCTACTCTCTCGCTGCCTGGTGGAAAATCCTGAGTTCTTTTAAACTTATTATGTTGCAAAAATATATTTTATATTTTTGGAAAATCTCTCTGAGGTCAGAGAACCCAGAGAAATAAAATATTTTTTCTGATTTTTATTTTATTTTTTAGAATTATTTTGGTGAAAATTGTATTTTTAAGCCTTAAAAAATCATTTTTAAGGTTTTAAAATAGATATCTTTATTTTTAAATCTTGGAAAAATATTCCAATGAATCCTAAGTGTTTAGGAAGTAATTTGAAACATTTCCAAGAGTTTTAATATTTTATGATTTTTTTTATTATTTTTAATTATTAAAAATAATTAAAATAACTTAAAAATTAAGTTTTTATTTTAAATATTTTTTTATTTTTATTAAATCACCATAATATCGGAGAACTCAAAAAACTAAGTTTCATAATTTTTGGAGTTATATTTTGATCTTTAAAAATCATTTAAATTTCAAATTTGATGGTCATATCTAAAAAATCAATAAAAAATATTAAATGATCTCCAAATCTTTTAAAATTTTTATGGTGAGTTTTTTGACTCATAAATCATAGTGGAGAACAAAAATCAAATGATTTTGATCTTTATATTCTCCTAATTA
>JXCR01143276.1:0-10890 GCA_002079205.1 Phalaenopsis hybrid cultivar | reverse complement strand
CTTTTAGCATTGATGAACCACTGCAATAAGAAATACTTCTCCGGAATCACCTTTATTTTGACCACACTGAGAACAAATAGTGCATGGGAGCATAACAGGCCCATCATCTCAAATTTTTTGCAAGTACATGTAACATCACAAGTAACTTTGTCAACTAACACAGTTCAGGGTTGTCTTGTCCCCTCATCATTCAATCTTATTACGTAATATTTAGCATCACACTCTACTCATACTTCAGTTGTAAGCCCACATAAGTCATTCAATAGCTCTTGTTCAAACATTGAGTAAAGCTTCCTTGTATAGAATGAGGCAGTTTGCCTCAGCACGAGATTGATTTTAACCATGGGTGTTCTGACGGACTAACCGCATTTGAAATCTTCATCTTTTTCGTTCTGGCGTCACGATTTCATTATGATTTCAAGACCGAAAAAATAATTTGTGAGAGATTTAGTTGGCTTTGCAACACCATGACAGACATTATTGGTTAATTCACTTCTCTGTGTTAACAAGATTCTCATGTCAAATATATCATTATTAAATGTTATTGAACATCTAGTCAATATACGGTACATTTCATCTAACCAGACATTGCTTTGTAGTTCTCCCAACTCAATCATTAATGACCAAGTTCAATATACGGTACATTTCATCTAACCAGACATTGCTTTGTAGTTCTCCCAACTCAATCATTAATGACCAAGTTTCTTCAAACTCCTCCTCAGAATCACACTTACTCAAGCATTTATAAAAAAAATCACATACGCTCTTAGTATGCAATCCACAGTGTACTTTGGACGACAGTTTCTTGTAGATATGTCATTGGCAAAATCTATGATGTGTTTGTGGAAGACATTCTGTAATGACTCTTGACATTACTTGATCCTGATCGGTAAAGATTGTTAAGGGATGTTTGTCTCCCATTATTCAAATGAATAATTTGAATAGCCACATGAATGATTCAGTAGTCTCATCAGATAAAAATTCAACTCCAAACAAAGCGTTCTGCCAGTGGTGGTTAACCCCCACAAACGGAGCACAACGTAAGTTATATTCATTTAATCTGTAGTTTGTATTAAAAATTATCACATCCCCGAAACAGTCATTATCCTGCCTGGATAACCCATCACTCCAAAAAATGTTTGTTTACCTACCAAACTCATCTGTTTGGAAATCCCAAGCAAACATGTTATCCCCAGCTTGCCTCTCCATGAACAATTGTATTAGAGCATTGATATCTCTCTGTTCAATTATTTGTCTTTTTCTCTTTAAATGAAATTAAATGCATCTCTCTTAGTGCATTCCAAATTCTCTACACCACCAACCTCTGTGGCAATGAAATTGTATGTATATGTTGTTCTAATCTCTGAACCTGTCATTCATATCAACACATCTGCATTCAATTTACTTATCATTTTGCTGAAACAAAGAAGATGTTTATCACCACTTTCGGCCAAAGGATGATTGTGATTTTCAATAAATTTCGCCACTGTCCAATTGCCTTCAAGATCAACAACAAATCGAACCATGGCCTTACAGTCAGTCCTTATGTCTGTTTTTCTGAACTTAACTGTGAACATGTTGTTAAGCTCTTTCTTGTGGTCAGCTTTTCCACAAATATAATATTTGATTTTGAGTTTCTTGGAGTTCGGCCAGCAGGTAGTATGGTCCTTCCGAACAGTGATCAACAAACACGCTATCTTTCATATGTTTCTTGCTCATTGTGAACAATTTTGCTTAGAAACTTCTCTGCAATTGGTTCATTGCAAACATGTGTTGGCTCACAGGACTACATAACACCATGATAACATCAGCATAACACCATAATCACCAACATTTACATCAGACTACGCCGAACCAACATAACATTGGAGTAATATCAGAGTAACATCAGAATAACACAAGAGTGACACCAAACAAACACAAGTTTAAAATCATAATAACACAAAAAATAACACCTTTATAACACAAATAACAACACTGTAAAACAGCACCCAATAACACTACATCAACACCAACATTTACATCAGACTAAGTCAACTATTATACCACAGTAACAGTACTAAATCAAAAGCAAGAACCAACATAACATCGAGTAATACAAGAGTAACACCATAATACTACAAGCTAAACACCAAGAAAACATAAACAAAACACCATAATAACAAAAAAATCGCAGAAAAACACCCAAATTTTTATCATATTAACAAAAAAATTGTTGCCTTCCAAGAACTATACAATTAAACTATAAATATAAACACCCAAAACAAAATGACAATACAACAAACACAATGACAACCCTAAGCTAACATCAAACTAGAGATCATTACAGACTCACTTGATTTCAAAGTTCAGGCTGAATGATGGGTGTAATTCCTCCGGCATCTCAACATTCATGGAGACGTCCATCGAAACACTAAACAGAAACCCTAGCTGTGAAATATTTCTTCAGCTGCAATAGAACTTTCAATAGAATAGTACGTAGGTGCGAAATATTTTATGCTGGCGGGAAATTATTCGGGTTTCGATCGGGCCGGGTTCGCGTGATTATTTAGTCTGATTTCGTGTTTAATTTAGCCTATTTCGTCGGTGTACCTGGCTTGTCAATGTGGCGGCATTTGATTGCACTACACACGTAGCTCTACGTGCGTAGTACTGAGTCAATATTTTTTCGGCTATAAGAGCATTAGACATCTTTTCAAACTTATCTCTCGAGTCCACAACAACTGTACCAATAGGAATCTCCCCAACAAGGTTAATCAGTGGGTGATTATTAAGTATTATCAAAAGAGTAAAAAAAAGGTGTCCTCACAAAGTTTGTTCAACTAAAGGTTAGATTCAAACTCCACAATGAAATTATCATCTTCACTAATTCGTTTATCAATTCTAACCGAAGAAAAGAAAGAAAATAGGTAGGGACAATTTGGACTTCCAGATACTTGGCAAAGAGCACAAACCGCAATATCAGGAGGATAAATTTCCATCCTCACAGAAAAAGAATAAAAAGTATTAAAAATGCATTTAATGAACATTTGATTTTTTTAAAAAAAAAAAAAGTTATTGACAAAATTGAACAAACACTTCAAAAGGTTATCCAAGACAGCAAAATCTAATCATTTTCCGTGAAAAACAATAGCAAAGAATTGATGAACAATGAAAACGGGGCAATTATGAGTTTCTAATTTTAGATTTATTCTTGTTTATTCCTTTCTCATTAAGTTGTATTTCTTTCCTTTGTAGTATCTTTGGTAGGTTATAATCGTAGGGCTACCCCTTTTACTCATTAAATAATGAGGAGAGTTATAATTTGTTCATTAAGGAATAAGAAAATTCTTACTCTCATATTCTCCTTTCATTGTATCAGAACAGTAAACCTCATTCAAGTTTGAAACCCGTTACCCGTCGCTCTCTCGTTTGGTTCTAACGGATCAGACCGCTCACTGCTTCCCAAGGGCCGCGTTCGTAGTCATTGTCCCTGGCTCTCTTTCGTGGTTCGCCGCTACCCCTCATTCGCTCTTTCGGTTCATCATTTTCGAATGTAACAGCTTCAACAGAGTCGACCATCTGCAAAGACTCTGTCCAATCTCATCCGAACAACTTCAATGTCAATAGCATCCGATCATCTGCAACACTTCATTATGGCAACAGACAGCATCATTGCAATTCTCCCAAATCAAGTTTGTTGGCTTCTCCTGTTGTCCTTGCAGTAGCCCTCATCTGATAACCCTCCATGGCTTCACTTTCCTGCAGTTGCAAGTCTTCCTGCAGGCCCTCTCCAGCTCAGAATCCTCCCTACAGCTGCTTGTTTTTCCTGCAGGTCATGCCTACAATGAGCATCAGCCAGCAAGTTTTTTTCCCAGCCATAAAAGTGCATAGATTTTAATACCAAGTACGGAACGAAAATGTCTAGCTCCACTTTGGAGGTTAGTTCCTTATCACAAACTAGGAATTCTGTTCAAAAAGCTCTATACTCTCCACCTTTATCACAAACCATAAACTCCATGGCCATAACTTCCTTCAATGCTCTCATCAATCCGTGTTTATGTACAATTGTGAAAAATGAAGATATAAACATATTACGGGAGAGGGCAATTCATGAGCTGCTAAATGATCCTAACCATCGCTCATAGAAGATCGAAAATCTCATGGTCATATTTTAATTGATCAATTTTATGACCATAAAAGTTGGACAAAATTTCTTACTTCACAGAATAGCATGAGAGATTTGGCAAGCAGCTCATGAGACTAATTCTAATACAAAAAAACACTACAGAATTGTTTGAGATTGAGACAAAATTGCATGAACTCAGACAAGAAGAGTTAAGTGCTACTCAATACTTCAACACATTATCAAGGCACTGGTTACAATTACATATCTATGATACATATATATATGGAAGTGCCCTCAAGATGCATGATGTATAAACTAAAAATGGAGAAGAAGATGATGATCAAGTTCTTAATGGGACTAAATAAGAATTTAGATGAGCCCAGAGGAAGAATAATGGGGAAGAAGCATCTCCCCACCACTATGGAAACATTTGTTCAAGTTAGAAGAGAAGAAAGCGAGAAGAAGCTTATGGCAGAAAGTGAGCATCCATCTAGGCATTGAAACCTCCGTCTTGTACCTACGAAAATTATCCTATTAGTCAAATCTAAAGAGGAGTCGTCCCTTGTGTGAACGCTGCAAAAATTTTGGTCACAGAGAGAACAAATGATAGAAACTACATGGAAAACCTACATAATGAAAACTTGGAGAAGGGAGTAAAAAGCAAGACAACAAGGCCCATGTTGCTATTTCTTCTAAAAGGTTGTACGACCCTAGTATCTCACCAAGGAACAACTGAAGATGTTGAAGAAACTTCTTTCTAGCACAAGTGAATGAATTACCAGTTTGATGATACACCAAGGTATTATATTCTCCTATCTCGCTAGCAATAAAATTCACAATAAAAGATCTCAACCTTGGACAATAGAATTGGGTGCATATAATCAGATGATTGGATACATCAAAGCTCTCACCAACCACCAAGGGTTCACCACATCCAAATTGGTCAGATTTGCAGATGGATCTCACTCCAAGATTGTTGAGAAAGAAGAATTGAAAGTCTCCAAAGGAATTCAATTTTCTTGTGTTACATGTTCCCCAATTAAAATACAACCTACTTTTTATTAGCAAGCTTACTCATGATTTGAACTGTGTTACTAAATTTCACTAACACTTGTGAATTTCCGGGGGTGGATTCATGGAATGTGATTGACAGTGTTGAATTACATCAAGGCTATAACTACTCGAGAATAGTTATTCTCTTACACCCAACTGTTCCACTATCCTTGTTTCATGTTCATGAGTTTGTGTCTGAGCCTGTTGAGAGTTAAGTACTAAATTCCACCAACACTTGTGAAGTTCAGGTGGTGCATTCGAGGAAGGTGAATGACAGTGGAAATTTGTATCAAGAATTATACCTGCTCAAGAATAGTTACTCTCTTACACACACAAGTCTCCTTCACTATCCTCGTCCCATGTTCATGAGTTTATTGTGTATGAGTCTGTCGAGAGTCGAGTTTTAATATGTTATTGTTGCCCGAGTCATCTCAATTTTTATTATTTCAACNAAGAAGAATTGAAAGTCTCCAAAGGAATTCAATTTTCTTGTGTTACATGTTCCCCAATTAAAATACAACCTAATTTTTTTTAGCAAGCTTACTCATGATTTGAACTGTGCTACTAAATTTCGCTAACACTTGTGAATTTCCGGGGGTGGATTCATGGAATGTGATTGACAGTGTTGAATTACATCAAGGCTATAACTACTCGAGAATAGTTATTCTCTTACACCCAACTGTTCCACTATCCTTGTTTCATGTTCATGAGTTTGTGACTGAGCCTGTTGAGAGTTAAGTACTAAATTCCACCAACACTTGTGAAGTTCAGGTGGAGCATTCGAGGAAGGTGAATGACAGTGGAAATTTGTATCAAGAATTATACCTACTCAAGAATAGTTATTCTCTTACACACACAAGTCTCCTTCACTATCCTCGTCCCATGTTCATGAGTTTATTGTGTATGAGTCTGTCGAGAGTCGAGTTTTAATATGTTATTGTTGCCCGAGTCATCTCAATTTTTATTATTTCAACTGTGTTACTAAATTCCACTGGCACTTATGAAGGTGGATGCGGAGAAGGTGATTGACAGTTCTAAATTACATCAAAGTATATACCTGCTCAACAATAGTCATTCTCTTGCATACAAGTGTCTCCTCCACAATCCAAGTTCCATGTTCCTAAGTTTTTTGTGTCCGAGTCTATCAAGAGTCAAGTTTTACTATGGCACAATCGTCTAGGGCATTCTAATTTGCATTAGCTTGCAAAACTATACCCTCGTCATTTTATTAATTAAAAGTTAGAGTTTTACCAGTGTGAAATTTGACAATTAGCTGAACATACTCGTCATCTCTATCATGTCTCAGTACAAGCCCTCACATCATTTCTAAATCATCCACAGTGACATTTGGGGACCACCAAAATTGAAAACCACAAATAGAGCCCGATAGTTTCTTTTTTATTGATGACCACATTAAAAACAGTTTGATGTTCCTTATGAAAAAAATTGAAACTGAATAAATCTCTCAATCCTTCTGTAACATGATTTTCACTCGTTTTCAATCAAAAAAATATATTCTCAAAATTGATAATGCAAACAAATATTTTAATTAAATTCTCAAAATTGATAATGCAAACAAACACTTTTAACTTTATTCTTAGACCGTACCTTGCAAAGAACGACATCATTCATGTGAGTTCCTAAGTTGAAACTCCACAACAAAACAGAATAGCTGAAAGACAGAATAGGCACTTGTCAATGTATCTAAGTCTATAATGTTTTCTCACAATGTACCAAAAGTCTTATGGGGAGAAGTCATGCTCATGGCCCCCTGCGTCATTAATAGAATGTCAAGCAGGGCCCTTGGATTCAAAGCTCCTCTCAATATTGTGATAAAAAAATACCCTCAAGTCACAGCCTTCTCATCCAAACTTCCTATAAAAATATTTGGTCATGTTTCTTTTGTTTATATTCACCAACAAGACCACATAAACTTTGACCCAAAAACCCATCAAATGTATAATTTTAGGATATGCCTCTAACAAAAAAAAGGATACAAGTGATATTATCCCATTATAAAAAAATAGTATATCTTTGTGATTTTACCTTCTTTGAAAACTAACCCTGATATTCAGGGGGATAGTCATGGTGAATAACAGACTTGTATCCTCCTTTGGATAATCACATTGATCTAAAGTCATCGCAATCTATTCTCCTTTTCTCTAACCATCATAGGTCTCAAGTTCCACCAGTTGAGAACATCCAACCTGAGATTGATAACAAGGAGCCTAGTAAACAGACCAGAAGAAAGTAGTACACTGAACGGGATAAAAACAGGATGCAACAACATGATTATTCATAACTAATCCTGAATTCACACATTTGTAGGTTTCAATAAAGGTGGAAATCCAATGAAGAGGACTCCAGAAAAGTTACAAAATTTATCCTATCGAAAGTATGCTATCTATGGGAAGTTATCAACATAAAAAACTTTTGTATCTAATCTTAATAATGTGTGGATACCCAAGTTTATTCATAAAGCACTTCAAAGACCACAATAGAAAAGAATTGTGTAAGCAGATATCCAAGCACTTGAGCTAAGCAGCATATAGACCATTACAAAACTTCCTCCATATAAAAAACTCATTGAATGTAAATGGGTGTTTAATGTCAAATACAAAGCAGATGGGAGCATTGAGAGGTTCAAGACAATGTTGGTGGCCAAAGGTTCACTCAATCTTATGGACAAACAATCTAGAGACATTTGCTCAAGTAGCCAAGTTAAACACTGTAAAAATTATTATTTTCTTGATAGTACATATGTGCAAGAATTGCATCAAATTGATCTTAAGAATGCATTTCTTAATGGAAACTTTGAGGAAAAATTGAATATGATGTTCTCACCAGGACTGAAAGATGAATCAAATAAACATCGGGTTTGAGAAATCACTTTATGGTCTCAAACAATCTCCAAAAATTTGAATTGAAAAGCTTGTCAAGACTATGAAATCTAATGGGTACATCCAAGCAGACCATACAATGTTCACAAAACATACATATGGAGGTAAGAAAGTTATACTCATTGTCACTACGTAGAAAATAAGATTCAAATAAGTGATAATAACAAAAATTGAGAAGATTAAGGAGATTTTTGTTGCTACTAAATTTGAAATTAAGGATTTGGAAGTGATAAGATACTTTATGGGCATGGAAATGATCAGGACCAAGATGGGTATTCTGATATCCTAAAGAGAGTACATCCTAGGCCTATTAAAAAAAATAATAATGTTGGGGTGCAAACCTAATGAGACTCCTATGGATTTCAACAAAAATTTACAGTCAGGAAGACAAAAAAAACCAATGAAAAAAGGTAGAGAACAGAGATTGATGATAAAATTTATTTACTTGTCACATATTAGACTTGATATCACTTGCTCTGTCGACATAATAAAGTCAACACATCAACAACCCAAATGAAGAACATTTGGAGATGGTTTATAGAAATTCGAGGTTTCTTAAGAAAACCCCTTACAATTGTTTAATAAATCTCACAACAGAGGGATAGAGGTGTACATTGATGCTAGTTGGGCAGGAGAACTCAAGGATAAAAGATCCGTCACTGGGTTTTGTTCCTGTGTCTGAGGAAGTCTTGTCGCATGGAGGAGCAAGAAACAACCAATGGTCTCTAGAAGTAGTGCAGAATCTAGATTGTGCACCTATCTTAGGAATATTTGTGAAGGAATGTGGATTCAAGAGTATTAAATGAGTTGAGATACTCCACAATCAAAGCCATCAAGATATTCTGTGATAGCCAAGTTGTCATTGGTATTGCAAAGAATCTGGTGCATCGTGAAATGACCAATCACATTGAGATTGATAGACATTTTATCTCTGAGAAGGCCAAAGAAGGCATTATTCACTTAATCTACAATCCAAATCATCTCTAAGTTGTTTATGTCATCACTAAATCTCTACCTTTAGGCGGCTTCACTGACTTGAATGCCAAGCTAGGTTTCTATAACATATATGACCCAGTTTGAGGAGGAATGTAAAACTATGAGTTTCCTATTTTAAATTTATTCTCATTTATACCTTTTTTATTAAGTTGTATTAATTTTTTTTATTGGTTTTTGTATCTTTGGTAGGTTGTAATATTTGGACTAGCTTTTAACCATTATATAAGGAGGAAAATTGTAATTTGATCATTAAGGAATAAGAGAATTCTTACTCTTAAGTTTTCCTTCAAAAAATTTCTTTTAGTTAACTTGAGGTTGGTCAGAGAACTCATGGTTACAAAAAAAAAATACAGCTAAATTTATTTCACTTTTTTCAGCGTTAATTTGACCAAATATGGCTTCAAATCAAAGAAAATCAACCAAAACAAAGCCCAGACACGGTTGATTAAGCTCAACTTCAGCTCATGATGTATATAGGCAGTAGAATAAAAAGAGAAGCCAATGAGAAAGGAGCAGACACAGAAGAGTAAGAATGTGGGTACACAAAAGGGTGGGAGGTAGATATGTATAAAGTCAATAAGAGTACAAGTGTCCAAAAGGAACAAAGTAGTGCAACTGCAAGGATGTGATAGAAGTTAGTTTAAATGCAGCGATTAGGTTTGCAAATAGTGTTCTGTGGAATATGCAATATTAGAACTTCCCCTTACATAATCTTCATGCAAAGTCTTCTTCGGCAATGAAAGGCCTTAAGATTAATAAATTCCATTTAGTCATTCATCCTCAGAAAATAAACCTATCTCCATATATCTCTCACCAGCACATTCTTCTACTTCTCTTCTACAATTAGAAAGTTTTAATAAAATAACAGAAGCGGATTCCTCCAAAAAAAAGGTTGTCCTCACGTTATACACAGACAAGTTATGGTTTAGTTTACCTGGCTCTTCATTCAGATCCCAGCGTTATATAGGGTTAAAATGTAAGAAATCACAGTTCACTAGACAATTAAGGCTTCAGTTATGATTGATTTGGAAAATTAGCGATAAAGAATCTTCTGGAAAGTCCAAACAAGCCAATTCAATGGGAAAGCAACGTTTAATATTTTGCATGGAAACCTTCTGATCCTGAAATGGCAAAACATTCAATGACAAGAAAAGAAGNAGCGATAAAGAATCTTCTGGAAAGTCCAAACAAGCCAATTCAATGGGAAAGCAACGTTTAATATTTTGCATGAAAACCTTCTGATCCTGAAATGGCAAAACATTCAATGACAAGAAAAGAAATCACAGCCAAATAAACCGCAAGTAAAAACGACAAAATATCATTTGAAGCTTCCTAAAAAAGGACCAGCATAATATCACGGATATGATTTGGAATTCAAAACCCACCGTCTGTACTATTATGCACGACAGAAAACTCCAAGCATTGATCACCGATAACTCAGATGATGTAGCACAAAAAACTATCCACATAAATCTCAAAAGCTCAGCAGCATGCAGTGAAAATTACAAAACAAGAAAATTGCCAAAGCATTCAAATTGTAAATTCAAGTGAATATAATTTACTCAACCAACCACAGATTGGCTGCGAAGGAGGGCAAACATAACTAAAAGTAAAAATATCAAAATATTAAAATAAAAACTCTTAGTAGCNTTCAAGTGAATATAATTTACTCAACCAACCACAGATTGGCTGCGAAGGAGGGCAAACATAACTAAAAGTAAACATATCAAAATATTAAAATAAAAACTCTTAGTAGCAAAATTAACATAATAGAATTTACAAACTGAAATATGCAGAATTTAGGAATAGTGATCATTGCAAATCTAGCAGACT
>JXCR01143275.1:80589-126945 GCA_002079205.1 Phalaenopsis hybrid cultivar | reverse complement strand
CTCTATACTTTTTGCTTGAAATACTTGGAAACATTATATTGGTAGCTTGGAAATGAAGTTTGCCCCTCTAGAAATGCATGTTAGGAGAATTTATCAAAGCTTTTATTATTGTTATTCATGCTTAGAATAAATGTTGGAAAATGTTGGCTCTAAAAGGATTTATTCATGTTTATCCACTGCCTATCACCATTTGATACAAAAGTTGGAGCCCTCTTATCTTGAGGTTTGGTTTAGCCTCTATGCTGCTCGGTTTTGTCCATCTTGGGCTTGGTTTTATTTGTGCAGGGCTGGATAAATGCTGGAATCATTGTTCTTATTTTTGTCCATAAGCTGGGCTCGGTTTTGGATCATTTTAAAATATACAAATAGATGGAATTTGGTTTCAAAATTTTCTCTAGTGGATGTGGTTTTGGTTTTGCCCTTGTTGGGCTGGGTTTTACCCCTTTGCTGCTCGGTTTTTTGTCCCTTCTTTGAGCTCGGTTTTAGTTCTTTTAAAATGAGTAAATGCTGAAAATATTTTGTTTGCTCTCCCATGTGACTGGACTTGTTTTACTCCTGCGTTGGACTGAGTTTTGCCCCTTTGCTGCTTGGTTTGCCCTCTGTACTGGGCTTGGTTTGCCTCATCTTTGAGTTCAGTTTGGTTCTTTTTTCTGGGATTAAATTATAGCTGAAAGCATTCTCTCTGTTTTACCCCATGTATTAAGCTCGGTTTGTTCATATATTGGGTTTGGTTTGGGCTTCCTTTGAATCAAATTATAAATGTAAATTTGCCTTGTTTTGACCCATTCGTTGGGCTTGGTTTTGGTTATTTTGAGATGAAATTATGCTGGAAATTAATCTCCGTTTTTTGCTCATTTGATGGTCTTGGTTTTAGATCTTTTAGAATGGGTAAATGTTGGATATTATTTTTCTTGGCTTGCCCCTGTGCTGGGCTCGGTTTTGCCCATTTTCTGGACTCTGTTTGGGCTCCTTTTGGTGATTTATGTTGGTTGAAATCCCTTGTTGTTTTGGAACATTCCTTGGGCTCGGCTTGCCCTTGTGCTAGACTCGGTTTGCCCATTTTCTGGACTCGATTTGGGCTCCTTTTGGTGATTTATGTTGGCTGAAATCCCTTGTTGTTTTGGAACATTCCTTGGGCTTGACTTGCCCCTGTGCTAGGCTCAGTTTGCCCCTTTTTTGGGCTCGGCTTGGGCTCCTTTTAGTGATTCATGTTGTTTAGAATCTCTTATTGCTTGAATTATTCTTTGGGTTTGTTTTGACATCTTTGTTGAGCATGGTTTGGTTGGGGCCTCTTTAATGCTCCTCCTTCTAAAATTTTTATTGGTAATTAAGTTTGTCATCCAAAAATTCATGAATTTTAATATCTATCTCTAGGTGGGAATGTTTGATATGAGTGTTCTCATGCTTTATATGATGAAAGTGGGTTCGATCTCAATGATGTATAATAACTTATCCATTTACTCTCTTATGTACGTAAAAAACAATGCAGTGGTAGTACTTATGGTGGTTTCTTTATGCTGCCTTTGGGACCTTATTCTTGGCCCTTACCTGTAGGTCTATGCTGCCTTTGGGGCCTTCTTCTTTGCCCCTACCCGTGGGTTTGTGTTGTGTTGGTTTCCTCTTTGCCATCTGTGACCGTGAGCTTCTTATATGGGGTTTGGTTTGGCTTGTTCTGGCTCCTACCCGTGAGCTAGTTGTAGCTTGGTTGTGCGTTTTCTGGCCTTACTCGTGACTCTATACTCTCTTTTCTGGCCTTATCCACGAGCATGTTGAAGATTATTCAGGCCCATTTTGCCCCAGCCATGAGGATTTCTATATTTTCTGAATTAATGTTACATTTATATAATTGTGGTAAGATTTTACCGAAGGGGTGGAATTAAAAGATCTTGATATGGGCACAACTTTCTGGAGGTTTAGAAGGCTGCTGTTCTTGAATTTTTTTCCTCTGATTTGTGAAATATAAAAGGCTTTTATAACTTTATTTCAAGAAATCATGAATTTGATATAAATTGAATTCATGAAGGGTTTGGAAATTCATAAAATTGTCATTTGAAAATGATACCTTTCATGGGTTGATCCAATCGTAAAATTTAAGAAAATGACATACTTCTCGGATTGATTCAAGGAGCTCGGGCTCTCTTTTAGATCTTTTTGATACAGTTTTGAGGATTGATTTACCTTTTACTCTTTCGATCTTTTGGGTAAATCAATTCCTCCTCTCTCATCCCCATTTTTATTCTTTTTTTTCTTTGCTTCTTGGTTTGATTTTCTGTGCTTATGTCCGATACATAAGTGCTCATGTATAGCCTTTTGTTATATGTGAAACCATCAAGCAAAATTGCAAGTAGGTCGGGACATGCCGGTGATAGAGCAGAATGATATCTCATCCTACAACACCAGGACTCAATTCTGGGACCTGATGAACTGTAGAATGAAAATATCATTCATCGACATAAGACTAGAGGAGGACCCGTATCTTCTTAGGTCGCTGGTAGTCTTAGGCCCGATGACGTGATGAATTTGTGGACAACTTTACTTTCTTTTAAAATTGATAAAATAAATTGATAAGAACAGATACAATATTTAAAAAAAAAACATTTTCATTACAAAATTAAATACAACTTTCCTTTTGTATGCCTGAAATGTATGTGCATGCTAAAACTTAAATTTTAAAAATATATTACATTTGGGTTGTCCACTTGTTGATCACCTATCTCGGGCTAAGGAGTACCCTCCTAAGTTAGGTTCAATAGGATATCCTTCTAGTGGAGTGACCCCTTTATACATCCAGGTGACTGAGTAGCCTTCGACGACCCTCGAGTACAAATATATATATTTGAGCCTAGCCCCGACCCAAGTGCTTGCGGTCCCCTCTTTTCGAACTTTTTCATATGTTTTACTTGAATTTTTTGGACAAAACACTCGTGGTCTTTCTCCGGGATTTTCCCGAGGTTTTGACAGTTTTATTTAAATTATTACTCGTCGATTTTCCCGAGTCTTTCTTTGTGGATTTATTTATTGATTTTCTCAAATTTTCCAAGCAACGTTTCTTTTATTTATACAATGAATAATAGCTAGCTTAAAGGAGCAGCAGACTTCCCAAATTTACATGTGTGATTTATATTGCAGCATTTTTATTTCCTAGCATGTTGTATTACTCTCATAGCATGTTATACTGCTTTTCCTAGTACGTTATACTATTCTTTCAGCATGCTATATTGTTCTTTCTCTTTACCGTACATTTTACTGTTCTTTTCTTTTATATTGCATACTTTATTACTTTAATACACACTATACCTTAGTTTAGGAAATCCTAGTGGTTACATAGGATTAACATCAACTCTGGAAGTGCTACTACGAAGAGTTTTGGAGCGAATACTGTGGACAGCACGACGAGGAACAACTTCAAGGTGAATTATCAACATTAAAACAAGTTCATATCACCGAACACTTTCTTTAGTTTAAACAACAACCCATAGAATTTCAAGGTGGTTTGCCTAGCGCAACGTAAACCCTCACGTATCACTTTTAACCTTGTTGTGCAATATAAGTCCTAACACTTTAGGATTTCAAGATTACTATACGGTACGGTGTAAATCCTTCTATATTTTTAGGCTATTTGCACGATCAGATATCGTTCGAATATAAGTCCCAAATTCTAAATAAATTGCATGATTAAACATTAAACAACATCACTTCAAAGACATAAAGCCAAACAATAGGATAGTTGGGAGGTCACTGGGGTTCTTCTCGGATCTATGATATCCCCTATTCTTCGCTCTTTTGGATTCCTTAAAATAACTGTTCCTATTTGGGTTATTCCCATTTGATTTTCTCATGTCCAATTTTGGAAACCTAAACTTTGAAATTTGGAAAGTAAAATCACGGATCTTAATCGAGAGTTTTCTTAAGTGACTCCGATCATTTAAGATGTAATTAACTATAGGGGCTTGCCTCTATAGTGAACTTGAAACTCAGGTAAAATAAACCCTACGTAATCCTCATATTAGGTAGGGGAACCTACCTAATCCTCATATTAGGTAGGGGAATTTGTTGACCTCATATAAAATATTTCGCAACCAAACAGATGTCACAAACTCTTTAGTTTAAGTGATTGAACCTACTGCAAGTGATATGTTTATTCTTCGGAATAAGTGTATTAATTGTGGTATCCTGCTTAGTCACCCAAACTATTCAAAATGTAGGACTCGTTTGGTCTCACTTATTTTTAAATCAAAATGTTCTTTCAAAAATTTTATTCATATCAAAACTATTTTCATATTTTTCCTATATTTTTCAAAATCAAAATTAAAACGGCCGACAGACGCTTACTAGAATACCAAAATTTAAAATCTAAGCTATCAATTTCTTTAATATTTTCTCCAACTCATTTAGTTTCTTGAATACATAAGATATTTATTTTTTTATGAATCATAATATCAACTAATTCTGTTAATTTACTAGTGAGAGTATTTATATTTCAAGATCATATCCTAATATTAGTTTCATGGATTAACTTTTTTACCCGCATTCGTCCGTAATGCGAGAACCCTTGCTTATTTGACACTATACTCGCGCGCCGGTATAGCAACCCTTGTACACTTTTCACTGTATTCAGGTCATACAACGCGTCGTGTACAGGGTATGCTCTAGTATTTACACAATGATCAAAATGATTAATGTCATCATTTTTCGACAAATTTTACACTGACAGATAATGACAGTGTTAAATACTTAAAATATTTAATAATAAGTTGGGGGAAGGGAAGCTTGGCTCGGGCTCTAATAGCAAGAACAGTAACGACTCGGTTTGGGTTCTCTATGGCTTCAGTTTAAATGAGCAAATAGAGTTGCTGGATGTTTGGTCATGCGAACAAAGAGAGGGCATCCATATGTTGCAATTCAGAGAACCGGTGCAGCAGGTTTTTTTTGGCATGCAATTTCCTTGCTTGGCTTGCGAATGACCTAGGCAAAGAGAAATTGAGTTGTCAACTGAGATCTCTCACTTGGCAGAACTTAAAAGAGAAGAAGGGGGAGAATACTTCATGAATAGGAACTGGCACATTTGCTTTTTCGGCTGGTTGTGGTTGGTGTGAATGAGGAGGAATAATAAGGAGGTGCGGCTTGGAGAAGGGAAATACGATGGGAGGGAAGCATGCAAGGCTTAGTGAAGAAGCAACTTTGGATCGTACGACTAAGGTGGAGAGGCTCGATCGCGAGTTGAAAGAGAGTGATCGACGTCTGGATTGCGGTACAGAGGAAGTTTAGGCGAAGAAGGCGTCGCGACACATGTAGTTGAGGTGAAGGAGGGAGCGTGTGGTCGGCCTTAGAAGGGAACAGGGCTTTGGAGTGCCCTTCGTGCGGCTACTGATGTGAGACTAGCAAGGACTAGGGCAGAGGCTTCGGTGGATTGGGAGGTGTACGCGAAGTCAGAGGGCTTTGGGTCGTGCGCTTTTGATAGGGAAAAGTTGTGGCCAATTCTGTCGTGATCGAGAGAGAACGGTGGAGACGAACTTTGAACTTCAAACTTCGAACTGATGGACGAAGAGTTTCAAACAAGGAGGATGTGTTAGTAAGAAACCAACACCAAGGGGAAGGCTGGAGACATGTGAATCAGAGGCTTACCAAGCCTATCGTGCATCTTTTACTGCAAACATAGAGGCACAAACATTTAATCCATCTCAATGGGCTCTAAGAGACGGGATTAGATAAAGGTTTAAGTTAATTGATTCAATTTTATTTAAAATAATTTATTTCTTTTCTCTTTTTTTTATTCCTCTTCCCTTTTTTTATTCATTTTTTTAAACAATCAATAAATTCCCCCCAACAAATATGGTGTGTGCCTGAAACGGAAACAGACCATATTTGTTGTAATGTGATGGACTTGCGGTTCTCCAAAGCTTGTTTGGATGTCACATTGAGGTTCCACTTTGCAGATTTCCGAGAATACTAACATGATGTCAATGCAAACTATAATCTTGAGTTGAATATTTGGGTTTATACAAGGAGATTGAGCTTGTCTTGCCATTCACTTTATGCTTTGCTTGGGCTTGATGAGGGATTGACCTGAATTGCCCCCACATACTTGCCAGGTGAATGAGCATACCTTCAGTTTTAGCTTTGTACTTTGGCGCACTTGTTGAAGAAATTGACCTGAATTGTCTCCACAGACTTGTTAGGTGAATGTGCATATACCTTATGTCCTAGTTTTATACTTTGGCAGACTTGCTGAAGGAATTCATCTGAATTTTCTATACGGACTTATCAGGTGAGTGAGCATATACCTTCGGTCCTAGCTTTATGCTTTTGGCGGACTTGCTGAAGGAATTGATCTGAATTGTCTCTACTGACTTATCAGGTGAGTGAGCATATAACTTCTGTCTTAGCTTTGTGCTTTGGCAGACTTGTTGAAGGAATTGATTTGAATTGTCTCTATAGTATCGGGTAAGTCAGCATACCTTCGGTCCCAATTTTGTATTTTTTGGGACTGATTGAAGGATGCATGCAAGTGATCTGGCATTCAGGCCTTTGTTGAGTCAGTTGCAAGAGATCGTTGGTCCCTGCGCTTGGACTTTATCGGACTTGTCAACAATTGAATTCCCATAGTTTAACATTGAGCTTTGAAAGAACTTTTGGGATTACTTCTTTGATCCTTTGCTTTCCATTTGTCAGACTAAGGAAGAGAATTCCTCTAGTTTGTGCCTTTTGCTTGATCAGACTTTTTATGAATGAAGATTAGTCTTTCTTTATTTGCACAAACCATTAAGCTCAACTTGATGCTTTCTTGAGCGACGATCATTCTTTTGATTTTTCTTGACCTTTTGACTATTTAAGAAAATCTCTTTGATTTAGTTTGCTCGAACTTATGAAGTTAAATGTACTTGAAACTTGACAGTCTTTGTCTTCAGACTAGCATAACAACGACTACTTCATTACGGTCGTTTTTATGGCTTGTTGAGCGAAGAGAGCTATTAGTAGCTCGGTCATTTCTATGGAACTTGAGTGATGGAATCTCTTGACAAGTTTTCTAAGATGTCAACCATCTTGAGGCTCTTTAATGAACTTTCTTCAAAATTCATCTTTTGATGATTTTGCTAATGATAGATCTCCGAGAGTGTTAAATCAGATGTCACACCGAATCTTTCTTTGATCCTTTCACATTAATGGATCTTGAGTTATCATAACATAAAAAAGATAATAACTTCTTGATTAAGGCTCAGTTGGTGAATATCACCATACATTTTTAACATCTTTTCTTCGTTAAGTTATTTCCTTGACAACTTTGAAAGTCTTGTGTGTTTTTGTAGACAAAATTTCAAATTATTTATTTTTAGCAGGAATGGCTTAATATTGTTGAGCCCAAAAGAACTGCTCAATGCCATCAATGGAGCTCTTCATTTTAACTCACTTTAAACTTTTGAATTGGCTACATGTATGAATACTCACTTCTGGGACTGGAGTGTATTTAATGATTGATTGCTCAATCAATAATTATTGAGCTCTTAATATTTCTCTCTTTCTCCTTTCGATAGTTTTCTTCTTCAACATATTGAGGCTTTTTGCTGTAGCTTCAAACAAATTAATTATGATCCTAGCGTCAACGATGGGTGTCTCAAAACCATTGAGCTGGATAGTGACCATGCATAGTGGGATTCCTTTAAAGAACCATAATACTAAGATTCATCATTATGATTACCTCTTTAGAATCTGTTCTTGATAGAAATTACCGACAACGGATCTTCGAAATTGTTAACTAGATGTCACGTCTTTTTCTTTATTGAAAATATTTTTTCTTAACAGAATTTCGGTCTCAAAATTTGTTTCCTTTCCATTGAGACCTTTCAATGGTGAATCCTTGGACATGAGGTTCGGATGCATGCCCCGATGTTCAATGAGCAGAACATGCCTGGGTTTATAATTGGCTATCATAGCAGATGATTCTCTTAATAGGCTCCCAATTAAATCGATCACAACAGGTCTTCCATACCTCATCGTAGGTCATTTCTCATTATAATTCATGTGAAGTTTTATATGTTATTTCTCCTAGAATGGCAAAAATGTTTATTTTACATCGTAAGATATATTGTTCGGAAATTTCATCGTGTTCCCTCATATTGCATGCCAGGGAATGTTTATGTGGGTTTTGAGAATCATTCATGTTAGATTGCACATAATAAATGATCAAATACCTCCAAAATGAATTGCTTGTGCAAGTTATGAAAAATTTCATATGAGTTTATTTTGGTAATTTTAAACTTGAATTTATACAAAGTTTTTATGGTAATATCTTATTTTCATATGTTTTTTTCGCTTAGAATTGCTTCTGCATAAACCGTCTATTTTTTTCNACTTGAATTTATACAAAGTTTTTATAGTAATATCTTATTTTCATATGCTTTTTTCGCTTAGAATTGCTTCTGTATAAACCGTCTATTTTTTTTACTTATATTAGAATATCTCCATGAAAGCCTTATATTCTAAATCCCCCTATAGGAGAACATAGTGTATTGAGTTTCAGTTTGCTAAATTTTTCTTAAATTTATGATCTGTTTGGGGCAGCTGCAGTGGTTTGAATAAACAGTTATGAAACCGCTATAGAAAAAGCTGCTGTTCAAAAAGTTCTAGTGACTATTACAAATTTTTTTTTAGTTTCAAAAAGTCAAATCATAACTTTTTGGAAGCCACCATACTTCAACATGCTAGGTTAAAAAAAACAACTTTCTACCATTACAATTAAAATTTTATCTATCCAAAAATTTATCATAGATTATAATTAGAAATTCATTTTTCTACCGATCATTATGTTTGCCAAGGACTCGTTGTAGGAAATATGATTGGGCAAACTAGATGAGATGATGATGAGGAGTATCTTCTTGAGAATTGGGATGAACTATCATGCTACTTCATCTTTGACACCATCGACATCATCTAGACATATCATAATAGATTAGAGTAGCATTTTTTTAAAGATCTTTAATGTTTCTTTCTACTTTAATAAATGTAGACATTAAAGATTTTTATTGTGAAACTTACAAAATTGTGAAAGATTATTTTATTTCTCATCTTGAAAGCAACTTAGATTTCTTGTCTTTTTTAATCNCTGCAGCGGTTTGAATAAACAGTTATGAAACCGCTATAGAAAAAGCTGCTGTTCAAAAAGTTCTAGTGACTACAAATTTTTTTTAGTTTCAAAAAGTCAAATCATAACTTTTTGGAAGCCACCATACTTCAACATGCTAGGTTAAAAAAAACAACTTTCTACCATTACAATTAACATTTTATCTATCTAAAAATTTATCATAGATTATAATTAGAAATTCATTTTTCTACCGATCATTATGTTTTCCAAGGACTCATTGTAGGAAATATGATTGGGCAAACTAGATGAGATGATGATGAGGAATATCTTCTTGAGAATTGGGATGAACTATCATGCTACTTCATCTTTGACACCATCGACATCATCTAGACATATCATAATAGATTAGAGTAGCATTTTTTTTTAAAATCTTTAATGTTTCTTTCTACTTTAATAAATGTAGACATCAAAGATTTTTATCTTGAAACTTACAAAATTGTGAAAGATTATTTTATTTCTCATCTTGAAAGCAATTTAGATTTCTTGTCTTTTTTAATATAATCTTAGAATTGTGCTCTTTATATTCATTGCCATGATAAAAAAACCACTATATGTCTAACTTTTTTTTTTTTCAAATTTATAATTCCTTATATTATTTTAATCATATATTATCATCATTCTCTCAAAAAAAGGATATTTTCTACCGATCTTTTGCCTTGATATTCTCGAACAAAATAAAATAGCAAAAAGAGAAGATTATCATTTTGTGGAGGTCACTAGAACCCTTATACTCTACAATTTAATACCAAAATGATATTGGAGAGAACTTGTTATAACAATTACTTATTTAATCAATATAATATCCTTCATAATAATTTATTTCTAAATTCTCTAAATTATTTGGTAGAGTCCTTTTCTACAAATAACTTCTCGAAGGTCCCTTTAAAAGTTTATGGTTGTATTGTCTATATTCATATTCAAAAACAACACAAGGGAGCTTGAAGAAAGAAATCTCAAGTTTGTATTTATCGAATATTTTGTCACACAAAAGGAATACAAGTGCTATCATCCACTCACAAAAATGCCCCTCANCATCTTTGACACCATCGACATCATCTAGACATATCATAATAGATTAGAGTAGCATTTTTTTAAAGATCTTTACGTTTCTTTCTACTTTAATAAATGTAGACATCAAAGATTTTTATTGTGAAACTTACAAAATTGTGAAAGTTTATTTTATTTCTCATCTTGAAAGCAACTTAGATTTCTTGTCTTTTTTAATCTAATCTTAGATTTGTGCTCTTTATATTCATTGCCATGATAAAAAAACCACTATATGTCTAACTTTATTTTTTTTCAAATTTATAATTCCTTATATTATTTTAATCACATATTATCATCATTCTCTCAAAAAAAGGATATTTTCTACCGATTTTTTGCCTTGATACTCTCGAACAAAATAAAATAGCAAAAAGAGAAGATTATCATTTTGTGGAGGTCACTGGAACCCTTATACTCTACAATTTAATACCAAAATGATATTGGAGAGAACTTATTATAACAATTACTTATTTAATCAATATAATACCCTTCACAATAATTTATTTCTAAATTCTGTAAATTATTTGGTAGAGTCCTTTTCTACAAATAACTTCTCGAAGGTCCCATTAAAAATTTATGGCTGTATTGTCTATATTCATATTCAAAAACAACACAAGGGAGCTTGAAGAAAGAAATCTCAAGTTTGTATTTATCGAATATTTTGTCATACAAAAGGAATACAAGTGCTATCATCCACTCACAAAAACGCCCCTCACCATAATGGATGTATAGTTGATGAGTTTTTTGATGTTTTTTCATCATGACATCTATGTAGTACAAAGTCGTACAAGCATAGACCTTGTACCGACAATACCCTTCAAGTCTATCAAAAAGGAATAAGCTCAGTCATGCTCTTCAGTAAGTCCAAGAATCAGAATGGTTGTCATGTAACACTGATTAACCCCCACAACTACTCATTTATATCTTTTCTCCTAGTATACTTCTTTTCATAAAATTTTTTCCTCTCTTGATTTAAAAAAACTTAATTATAGCTAAATCTTAGCCCTTAAAATAAATCCATTCATTGCATGTCATATTTAGTGGATTTTATTTTTGGTGTTACAATAACATTTCTACAGCAATATGCTGTAGTAAAATTTGAAAGAAATTTGTTTTAATCAGTAAATTAATTCAATAACTATTATAATTATATTATTTTTATCTAAACTAATATAGCAAATTTATCATAATAAAATACAAAATTTTATAAAAATAGTTTTAATGATTTTTGGGATGGGCAAAAAATTGAATATAATTCAAATGCAAATTTTAGTTTACATTTTTGTCATTTTTAGGTTTTACATAATAGTTTTTAAGGCTTCAATTTGGTTGAAGGTAAGAATTCAAAAGTAAACAAGCTTCTTTCCATTGAAGTTTTGATCTAAGAATGCCTTGTTATATGTTTCTTTGAAGTGCTTTATTATATATTGACAAAATCATATTAGCATAAAAAAGTAAGTTCTTTTTTCTTTTGGTAGGACAAAGGTTTTCAGGAAGCAAAGCCTGTTGTTGAATCCTTGAGAAGCAAAGGTTTTTCTGCGATTGGAGCTGCTGGATTTTGCTGGGGAGGTATGTGCCTTTGTTAGAATATTTAAAATTAAAAAAATGTTTTCTTTGTTATGTAAAAGTCATAAATCTAAAGCTTATATTTTAGGAAGCATGTAGATTAGGATGCCTGATATTCGATAATCTAATTAGAAGAGANTTCAAAATTAAACAAGCTTCTTTCCATTGAAGTTTTGATCTAAGAATGCCTTGTTATATGTTTCTTTAAAGTGCTTTATTATATATTGACAAAATCATATTAGCATAAAAAAGTAAGCCCTTTTTTCTTTTGGTAGGACAAAGGTTTTCAGGAAGCAAAGCCTGTTGTTGAATCCTTGAGAAGCAAAGGTTTTTCTGCGATTGGAGCTGCTGGATTTTGCTGGGGAGGTATGTGCCTTTGTTAGAATATTTAAAATTAAAAAATGTTTTCTTTGTTATGTAAAAGTCATAAGTCTAAAGCTTATATTTTAGGAAGCATGTAGATTAGGATGCATGATTTTAGATAATCTAATTAGAAGAGATCTAATTACTTGTTCTTTTCTATATTAGAGATATTTCTAATCTATAGGGATGAGAGTATATAAACATGTACTTATGTTTTCAATTGAAAACTAAGATAAAGAGTCGGTTCCCCTTACATGGTATTAATGACATCAATTGTTTTTACTGGAATAATATTGTGAGACTACTTGAGAAGTATCTGTCAAAAGTCACCTCACTGATAATTCATCGGCTGAGACTGAACCAAATTATTCTAAGTGGATGGGAGTTGATACACAACTTTTGATGCAAATATGGAATTCTGTCAGACCTGATCAATATAGTCATATTACTTATTATGACTGTATTAATGATGCGACGTAGGAATTGTCATCTATGTTTTCTAGGTGAAAATATTTTTTGCATCTTTGACGTATGCAAGGAGTTCTATCGAGCTAAACAACAGGATCATCTACTTAACACTAATCTCATGCACTTTAAACATGTTTATGAAGAATTATATGCACTATTGTCCTTTAGTACTGATGTCCGGATTCAACAAGCTCAAAGAGAATAATTGTATATTAGATGTTTTTTATTTGGCCTCAACTCTTAGTATGGTGTCAAATCACAAATTTTGTCTGACCATGACCATGTTATTATGCTAAGGGAATCCTATATTAGGGTGTTGCTTACTATTCTGAGTTGTCATTCTTCATCCGTACAACAACCTAGTGCTCTTTCTAGCAAAAAAAAAAAAAAAATTACAAAGATCAGTAAACTTCAGTTTCAGGGCAATTATAGAAGTGAAACTTTGAATTTTGAAGATCACTGAAAATCAAGGCTTGAGTGTATTTTGCTACCACTGTCATGAACCTTTTTATATGAAGAGAACATGTCAGAAGTTCAAAAATAATCAAAAGGGTTCAAAATTACAATCAAATCAAATGGTCACTTGGGGCCTCTCAAAGTTTGACTGTCAATTTTTGTAGATGAATATGCTAAATTCTTCCAATTATAGGAAGCATGTAATAACCAATTTTAAAAAAAAATATAAAAAATAAAAATAAAATAAAATAATTTGTTATTTGAGGAGACGCGACGGTCGCTAAAAATTAAAACGAGTATTATAACATCATTTCCTTTGAAATGAAACAGAGGGGAGAAACCACAGAAGGCAACGATGGAGAAAGAAGCGAAAGAAGAAAAGGGAGAGGAAAACTCGTAAGATAACTCGCTTGCAACCCTGGCTGAAGCCTTGCGTGCATTGTTACTGTGCAAGGGACGTCGTGAGAGGATGAAACCGAAGGAGTACCTGCATTCGTGCTCGTCGAGTGGCTCTAGTGCGAGGAAAGAGGAAGACTCTAGCTCTAGCAGAGGAAGAGGAGCCTCGTGCCTATGGTAGGAGCCGAATCTCGCGTATAGAGGAAGAGGAACTCTCGTGCCTACGGTAGGAGCCAGTTCTCTTATGCAGAGGAGGAAGGATCCACTTGCGATGCCTTTGTCGAGCAGAGAATAGGATAGGAGTGGTTTGCTTGTGGGAGTCGAAGACCGAACCGTGGAAGGTTAGGTCNGGAATGGTCTGCTTGTGGGAATCGAAGACCGAACCGTGGAAGGTTAGGGTTTTAAATATTAATTTATGAATATATTACATTATTAACTATTAATAGTAATGTTTAATTAAATCAAGATTTAAGTTATAGTAGTTTCACTTTTGGATCAAGAAAATGATGGTGTTAGTAAAGAAATGTTAGGGTTTGATTTATTTGAGTTTTATTTGTTTATTAAATCTATGAACTAATGTTACGTATAATGATTTTGAAGAAATTAATAATGATAATAATAATAATTAATTATTATATAATGGAAATGTATGTATATTTATATAAAGCTTAAAGCCTAATTGTAATGATATAAATTACATAAACTAACTAGAAAGCTAAATTAAGATGACCAATTTTTTGTTGTTAATGTTCTGTTAAGTTTAAATTGTTTGATAGAAATAATTAAGTTTATATTATGAAATGAAGATAACAATTAGCATAATAATAATAATAATAATAATAACAATAATAAATTGCTATTATATAATACATCATTCGTAAAATAAAGGTAAATAGTTTTCAAATAATAAGATTAACATAAATAAATTAATATTAATTATTTATGCATTTGACTTTAGGTATATATCAGAGATAAGTGAAAAGAAAGTTTGACAAGNAAATTGTTTGATAGAAATAATTAAGTTTATATTATGAAATGAAGATAACAATTAGCATAATAATAATAATAAATTGCTATTATATAATACATCATTCGTAAAATAAAGGCAAATAATTTTCTAATAATATTAACATAGAATAAATTAATATTAATTCTTTATGCATTTGACTTTTGGTATATATCAGAGATAAGTGAAAAGAAAGTTTGACAAAAGAATCATCAGTGATTGAAGTGGGTATTTATATTTTTAAGCTATGATAATTTTTTGTTTCTTCTCTATCTATTTTCATTAGTTGTTTATTGGTACCTGAACAAGCTTTGTTCTGATTGATATGCTCATTTATTTATTATATATATATTGATGGGTAGTCGTTCTCGCTCTGTTAGGGTTTCGCCTCATGGCGAACCCTAACGTCCGCCACACTTTTGTCGCCTACTTCGTTTGGTCGCAGGGATTTTGTCTGTCACAGCGTTTTCGTCCAGCGATTTCCTCTTTCTCGTTTGTTGCGGCGATCTCGTCTGGTCACAGCGGTTTCGCCTGTCGCAGCATTTTCGTCCAGCGATTTCCTCTTTCTCGTCTGTCGCAGCGATCTCGTTTGGTCGCAGAGGTCTCGTGTCGTTCGTCGTGCTCGAAGACAGACGACAGGATTTCACGTCTGCTTCGTATCGCGTCTTGTTTCGTCGGCGGCAGTCAACAAGCTGCGCCAGGCTCCTGCCGTGCTTCTGTGAAGGACGCTAATGGCCTCAGGGCTTTCCAACACCGCCAATTTCGTCGGTGATAATCCCGGCAAACCCTTCGATGCTACAGTGGTTCATAAACACAGCTCCCCTTTCCACCTTTCAGACAGAATGATGTTCCCGCAGATGTACCATGATTATGTTGCAGTACATGGAGATTTCAATCTCATAAAAAAAAGTAGAGAAAAAGGCGGGTAAACCAATACTATTCTTCTCTGATGCTGAAATTTCAACTCGTGCAGGAAAATATAAATTTTTACTAGTTGAAAAATTCCAATTAGGTTGCTTTAAGATGAAGATTATCAGAAAGATTTTTGTAGATTTCATACTAGTTGGGGCTTGACAGGTGAGTCTTTTCGACGGAAGATATGTTATGATACAACTGAGCATAAAAGAAGATTACATAAGAATTTTCTCAAAGAAATTCATCACAATCAAGGGCAATCATATGAAATTGCTCAAATGGACTTCTGATTTTGATTCCAGTCAAGAACTTCAATTGCGCCTATCTGGTTTTCATTACACCTGAACTTAAGCTTCAATTCTTTGATCTACCTATCTTATATTCAATTGAGACTATTCTTGGAAAATCTTTACAGGTAGACACACCTACAATTCATTTCTCAAGACCCTCTATTGCAAGGATTTTGATTGAAAGAGATATTACACTACCACCTGTTGAATAAGTTTGACTTGACTCTGCCATAATGGTTATTAGCAAAAAATCATTATGGAACAAAAACTCTACTACTGCAACCACTGCAAGATGTTTGGACACCCGCAAGTGAAATGTTTCAGATTGCACCCACAGTTGACAGCCAAAGCAGGAACATGCTGTTAGTTCAGGCACGTTTTTGCACCCAACGTGCCTGAACGTGCTCTCAACAAACCTGATGACAGCCAACCTGATGAGGGAATCACCACAAGATAGGAAATAGTATCTGTCCCTGAGAACTCTTCTCCTGACCATACTATAAGGGATAATGTTCGGACCGAAAGTCAGGATAGCCCCGCAGCTCCTATTCAGGAAGCATCAGGTGCAGAGGTGATAATTCACACTTCACATACACTGGAACCTATCACTGTGTCAATGAATGCCTTTTCTTCTACTGCAGTTCTAATATCTAATCAGACCGATGGTCACATGAGCCAGTATTCAGATGAAGAATGACAGACTTACATTTCTCGACGAAAGAAGAAGGCTGGAGGCACACTCCAACTTGGAAATTTAACGAATGATACTTTGGTTACTCCTGATAATGACACAACACTTCAAAGTTTGTTATCTGGCTCTGCACCTAAAACTAGAGGAAGGGGCAGGACTAAACTGACTGTCCCTAGCTACTTGTTTTCTGCATGTTTTAAATTTTTTTGAGTCTGTCAGTATCTTTTTGTTGGGTTAGTATTGTACTTGGTATCGTATGGGTAGGGTGCCTCTATTGGACTATCTTCATACAATATTTCTGTATCTTTTNTATATATATATATATCGATGGGTCCTCGTTCTCGCTTTATTAGGGTTTGCCTTATGGCGAACCCTAACGTCCGCCACACTTTCGTCGTCTACTTTGTCTGGTCGCAGGGATTTCGTCTGTCACAGCGTTTTCGTCCAGCGATTTCCTCATTTTCGTCTGTTGCGACGATCTCATCTGGTCACAGCGGTTTCGCCTGTCGCAACATTTTCGTCTAGCGATTTCCTCTTTCTCGTCTGTCGCAGCGATCTCGTTTGGTCGCAGTGGTCTCGTGTCGTTTGTCGTGCTTGAAGACAGATGACAGGATTTCACATCTGCTTCGTATCGCGTCCTGTTTCGTCGGCGGCAGTCAGCAAGCTGCGCTAGGCTCCTGCCGTGCTTCTGTGAAGCACGCTAATGGCCTCAGGGCTTTCCAACACCGCCACCCTCGTCGGTGATAATCCCGCGAAGGCCTTCGATGTTACAATGGTTCATAAACACAGCTCCCCTTTCCACATTGCAGACAGAATGATGTTCCCGCAAATGTACCATGATTCTGTTACAGTACATGGAGATTTCAATCTCATAAAAAAGTAGAGAAAAAGGCGGGTAAACTAATACTATTCTTCTATGATGCTAAAATTTCAACTCGTCCAGGAAAATATAAATTTTTACTAGTTGGAAAATTCCAATTAGGTTGCCCTAAGATGAAGATTATCAGAAAGATTTTTGTAGATTTCATACTAGTTGGGGCTTGGCAGGTGAGTCTTTTTGACAGAAGATATGTTATGATACAACTGAGCATAAAATAAGATTACATAAGAATTTTCTCAAAGAAATTCATCAAAATCAAGGGCAATCATATGAAATTGCTCAAATGGACTTCTGAGTTTGATTCCAGTCAAGAACTTCCAATTGCGCTTATCTGGTTTTCATTACCTGAGCTTAAGCTTCAATTCTTTGATCTACCTATCTTATATTCAATTGAGACTATTCTTGGAAAACCTTTACAAGTAGAAACACCTACAATTCATTTCTCAAGACCCTTTATTGCAAGGATTTTGATTGAAAGAGATATTACACTACCACTTGTTGAATAAGTTTGAATTGACTCTGCCATAATGGTTATTAGCAAAAAATCATTATGGAACAAAAACTCTACTACTGCAAGCACTGCAAGATGTTTGGACACCCGCAAGTGAAATGTTTCAGATTACCCACAGTTGAGAACAAATAGTCAAAGTAGGAACATGCTGTTAGTGCATCCAACGTGCCTGAACGTGCTCCCAACAAACCTGATGACAACCAACCTGATGAGGGAATCACCACAAGATAGGAAATAATATCTGTCCCTGAGAACTCTTCTCCTGACCATACTATAAGGGATAATGTTCGGATCGAAAGTCAGGATAACCCTGCAACTCCTATTCAGGAAGCATCAGGTGCAGAGGTGATAATTCACACTTCACATACACTGGAACCTATCACTGTGTCAATGAATGCCTTTTCTTCTACTGCAGTTCTAATATCTAATCAAACCGATGATCACATGAGCCAGTATTCAGATGAAGAATGACTTACACTTCTCGACGAAAGAAGTAGGCTGGGGGCACACTCCAACTTGGAAATTTAATGAATGATACTTTGGTTACTCCTAACAATGACACGACACTTCAAAGTTTGTTATCTGACTCTGCACCTAAAACTAGAGGAAGGGGCAAGACTAAACTGACTCGTCCATAGCTACTTGTTTTCTGCATGTTTTAAATTTTTTTGAGTCTATCAGTATCTTTTTGTTGGGTTAGTATTGTACTTGGTATTGTATGTGTAGGGTGTCTCTATTGGGCCCTCTTCATACAATCTTCATGTATCTTTTCTATTTCAATAAAATCAGCCTTTGGGCTTTTCAATATATATATATATTATTGAATTACATGATATGAGCACATGAATGATATAGACTATATATACTTGTATATATATGTTTGACTATGATGAATTTACCCCTTTATGGTATAGCGAAGAAAGTTAAGATACCTGTGCACATAAATGAAAAAAATATTGATATTGAATTCTTAAATAATACAATTTTAGAAGGTGTTTCTATAATAGATGAATATAGATTGAAAAGATTTGATATGCAAATGATAATGTAAGACATGGTGAGTGTTTAAAATTATATAAAATGATCATATTAGATAGTAAAACCCACCCTTCAATGCTTTTAGATTGATTTACATAAAGTTTAACTGTCATGCATATTGTATTCAATGGCTATGGTTAGCTCATTGTTGTTTTAAACTAACATTTTAAGTTTAATTAATTGTTTAAACGATTAAAAATAACAAAAAATATATTTATAGAAGACAAAAAATCAAAGAAGACGTAAATTCAACTATATTACTTTAATTTTTTTATATAATGACTCTTTCATTTATTAAAATGTTAATTATAGAAGATGAATGTAAAACAAATTTATTTTCACCGTTTGACCGTCTGTTTGCGTCTTGGTTAATTTCAAGCCCTGAGTTTTGTCATGACAAACATCCATGAAATCTTCCTGTCACTGCCCTTGTCGAGTCAATTAATAATGATACTTGTCTTCTTTCCTCTTTTACACAAAGTATCATTGATTTTGGTGCCCCAGATCGCAAGAGAGGTAATCCAAATTTTTTTTTCACTTTTCATAAACATCTTTCTTCTGTCGTTTTACCAGATAGATCTATCTCTATTGTTCTTGTTTTTGACACTAATAGTGTTACACCTAAATTTACTTCAATTTCTATCCATATTTTTACTTAATTGTCTTTTAATCTTGTCTATGTTAGCTAGATTACATATACTCCTAATTGGTGTATCTTATTCTTCCCCAATCATTGTCTTTTTTAGGTTCTTATGATAAAGAAAATTTTGATAAAGGACGTGAATCAAGGGGCTATGCATTTTGGATAATGAATTACATAAACCCATAGCCTGTTCTAGCACCTTATCTATGTTTGAGGTATGTTGTCGATTGGGGCTTCAATTACTACTATTGTTAAAAAGGTTATACCTTCAGTTTAAATAATTATCATTCTTAGATTGTAAGTTGTGTTAATTTGTTAAACACCATTGTTTGCCTTTTGTTCTAAAATTAATAAAAGAGTTGGTCATAGTTCAGAGTTGGTTCATTCAGATATTTGGGTTTCTTATCATTTAATATCTAATAGATTTCAATATTTTGTTACTTTTGCGAATGATTTTCCAGTATGACTTGAATTTATTTTATAAAATATCGTATTGGGTATATAACATATTTTCAATCTTTTTTGGGCTGAAATTAAAACTCAATACAATATTTCTGTTAAGATTCTGAGAACTATTAATGTTGAAGTATATTTTTCTTCACATCTTCAAACATACATGACACAAAACAGGATGTTTCACTAGTCATTATGTGTTGATACTCCGTTCCAAAATTAGAGTAGCTGAATGTAAAAATATACTTCTTGAGATAGTTAGAGCTAATTTATTTCGAACTAATGTACTCAAATAGTTCTGGGTTGATGCGGGTTTTATAGGTTTTTTGCTTTATCGAATGTTTTATACTATTTTATAGAATCAAATGCTCTACGAAGTTTTATTTCAAACCCTTGGTCATTACGACACATTTTTCTGGGATATTATCACTTGCAAAAAAAGGTATCGATGTTTTTCCCATCTTAAATTGGTACATAGTCTTTGTTGATGTTAACTTTTATGAACAAACCCCATTCTTTGGTGACTCATTGTTGCCTAAATCGTCACAAGATTTAAATGAGTTATTAATGTATCACATCATATGTTTCGCTCTAGTTTTACCACCAATGCCACCGCCTAAACCACCTATCATTAATGTTTACTAGAGAAGACCTCTTCGCCCTAATCCTAGTCCAACAACGGTGTCATCTTCTTTAGTAGATTCTCTTAGAGACCTTGATTTACCTATTACTCTTTGAAGAGATAAATGTCAATTTGTCTATCCCATTTCATAATATTTTAATTATAACTAATCATTGTTACTTCATGCTCTTTTATTGCTTCTCTTGACTGTTGAGGTCTCGAAATATATTCATCAAGTCCTATCTCATTCTGGGTGGCGGACAACGATGCTTGGTGAAATGAATGCCTTAACTTAAAATGGAACATGGGAAATAGTTGAACTATCTTTTGGAAAGGAAGCTGTTGGTTGTAAATGGGTCTTTGTAGTTAAGTTTCATTTTGATAGATCTCTAGCTTGTCTCAAAGCTTGATTGATTGCTAAGGGTTATGCTCAAACTTTTGTGATTGACAACTTCGACACATTCTCTCTAGTAGCTAAGTTGACTTCAGTTCACCTATTTTTGTTCTTGGCCGCAATGAATAATTGGGCCNTATATATATATCGATGGGTCGTCGTTCCCGCTCTGTTAGGGTTTCGCCTCATGGCGAACCCTAACGTTTGCCACACTTTCGTCATCTACTTCGTCTGGTCGTAGCGATTTTGTCTGTTACGACGTTTTCGTCCAGCAATTTCCTCTTTCTTGTCTGTCGCGACGATCTCGTCTGGTCACAACGGTTTCGCCTGTCGTAGCATTTTTCGTCCAGTGATTTCCTCTTTCTCGTCTGTCACAGCGATCTCGTTTGGTCGCAGCGGTCTCGTGTCGTTCTTCGTGCTCGAAGACGGACGACAGGATTTCACGTCTGCTTCGTATCGCGTCCTGTTTCGTCGGCGGCAGTCAGCAAGTTGCGCCACTCCTGCCGTGCTTCTGTGAAGCATGCTAATGGCCTCAGGGCTTTCCAACGCCGCCACCATTGCCGGTGATAATCCCGCCAAACCCTTCGATGCTACAGTGGTTCATAAACACAACTCCCCTTTCCACCTTGCAGACAGAACGATGTTCCGCAAATGTACCATGATTCTGTTGCAGGACATGGAGATTACAATCTCATAAAAAAGTAAAAAGGCGGGCAAACCAATACTATTCTTCTCTGATGCTGAAATTTCAACTCGTGCAGGAAAATACAAATTTTACTAGTTGAAAAATTCCAATTAGGTCGCCCTAAGATGAAGATTATCAAGAAGATTTTTGTAAATTTCAAACTAGTTGGGGCTTGACAAGTGAGTCTTTTCGACTGAAGATATGTTATGATGTAACTGAGCATAGAAGAAGATTACATAAGAATTTTCTCAAAGAAATTCATCACAATTAAGGGCAATCATATGAAATTGCTCAAATAGACTTCTGATTTTGATTCCAGTCAAGAGCTCTCAATTGCGCCTATCTGGTTCTCATTACCTGAACTTAAGCTTCAATTCTTTGATCTACCTATCTTATATGCAATTGAAACTATTCTTGAAAAACCTTTGCAAGTAGACACACATACAATTCATTTCTCAAGACCCTCTATTGCAAAGATTTTGATTGAAAGATATATTACACTACCACATGTTGAATAAGTTTGACTTGATTCTGCCATAATGGTTATTAGCAAAAAATCATTATGGAAAAAAAACCCTACTACTGCAAGCACTGCAAGATGTTTGGACACCCATAAGTGAAATGTTTCAAATTGCACCCACAGTTGAGAACAAATAGTCAAAACAGGAACATGACGTTAGTGCACCCAACTTGCCTGAACGTGCTCCCAACAAACCTGATGACAGCCAACCCGATGAGGGAATCACTATAAGATAGGAAATGGTATCTGTCCCTGAGAACTCTTCTCCTGACCATACTATAAGGGATAATGTTCGAACCGAAAGTCAGGATAGCTCCGCAGCTCCTATTCAGGAAGCATCAGGTGCAGAGGTGATAATTCACACTTCACATACACTGGAACCTATCGCTGTGCCAATGAATGTCTTTTCTTCTACTGCAGTTCTAATATCTAATCAGACCGATGATCACATGAGCTAGTATGAAGAATGACAGGTTTACACTTCTCGACGAAAGAAGAACGTTGGGGGCACACTCCAACTTGGAAACTTAATGGATGATACTTTGGTTACTCCTGACAATGACACGACACTTCAAAGTTTGTTATCTGGCTCTGCACCTAAAACTAGAGGAAGATGCAGGACTAAACTGGCTCGTCTCTAGCTACTTGTTTTCTGCATATTTTAAATTTTTTTGAGTCTATCTGTATCTTTTTGTTGGGTTAGTATTGTACTTGGTATCATATGGGTAGGGTGCCTCTATTGGGCCCTCTTCATACAATCTTCATGTATCTTTTTCTATTTCAATAAAATCAGCCCTTGGGCTTTTCAATATATATATATATATATATATATATTATTGAATTACATGATATGAGCACATGAATGATATGGACTATATATACTTGTATATATATGTTTGACTATGATGAATTTACCCTTTTATGGTATTAGTGGGGAATGCTAAGATACCCGTGCACATAAATGGAAAAATTATTGATATTGAATTCTTAAATAATACAATTTTAGAAGGTGTTTCTATAACAAATGAATATAGATTGAAAAGATTTGATATGGAAATGATAATGTAAGACATAGTGAGTGTTTAAAATTTTATGAAATGATCATATGAGATAGTAAAACCCTTCAATGCTTTTAGATTGATTTACATAAAGTTTAACTGTCATGCATATTGTATTTAATGGCTATGGTTATCTCACTGTTGTTTTCAACTAACATTTTAAGTTTAATTAATTGTTTAAACGATTAAAAATAACAAAAAAATATTTATAGAAGACACGAAAAATCAAAGAAGACATAAATTCATTTGTATTACTTTAATTTTTTTATATAATGACTTTTCATTTATTAAAATGCTAATTATAGAAAATGAATGTAAAACAAATTTATTTTCACCGTCTGACCGTCTGTTTGCGTCTTGGTTAATTTCAAGCCATGAGTTTTGTCATGACAAACATCCATGAAATCTTCCTATCACTGCCCTTGTCGAGTCAATTAATAATGATACTTGTCTTCTTTCCTCTTTTACACAATGTATCATTGATTTTGGTGCCACAGATCGCAAGAGAGGTAATCCAAAATTTTTTTTCACCTTTCATAAACATGTTTCTTCTGTCGTTTTACCAGATGGATCTATCTCTATTGTTCTTGTTTCTGACACTATTAATGTTACACCTAAATTTCCTTCAATTTCTATCCATATTTTTCCTTAATTGTCTTTTAATATTGTTTATGTTAGCTAGATTACCTATACTCCTAATTGGTGTATCTTATTCTTCCCCAATCATTGTCTTTTTTAGGTTCTTATGATAAAGAAAATTTTGATAAAGGACGTGAATCAAGGGGCTATGCATTTTGGACAACGAATTACATAAACCCATAGCCTGTTCTAGCACATTATCTATGTTTGAGGTATGTTGTCGATTGGGGCTTCAATTACTAATAATGTTAAAAAGGTTATACCTTCAGTTTAAATAATTATCATTCTTAGATTGTAAGTTGTGTTAATTTGTTAAACACCATTTTTTATCTTTTGTTCCCAAAATTAATAAAAGAGTTGGTCATAGTTCAGAGTTGGTTCATTCAGATATTTGGGTTTCTTATCATTTAATATCTAATAGATTTTAATATTTTGTTACTTTGCGAATGATTTTCCCGTATGACTTGAACTTATTTTATAAGATATCGTATTAAGTGTATTACATATTTTCAATTTTTTTTGGGCTGAAATTAAAACTCAATACAATATTTCTGGTAAGATTTTGAGAACTGATAATGTTGAAGTATATTTTTCTTCACATCTTTAAACATACATGACACAAAACAAACTGTTTCGCTAGTCATTATGTGTCGATACTCCATTCCAAAATTAGAGTAGCTAAATGTAAAAATATACTTCTTGAGATAGTTAGAGCTAATATATTTCGAACTAATGTACTCAAATAGTTCTGGGTTGATGCAGGTTTTATAGGTTTTTTGTTTTATCTGATGTTTTATACTATTTTACAGAATCAAATGCTCTACGAAGTTTTATTTCAAACCCTTAGTCATTAAGGCGCATTTTTCTGGGATATTATTATTTGCAAAAAAAGGTATCGATGTTTTTCCCATCTTAAATTGGTGCATGGTCTTTGTTGATGTCAACTTTTATGAACAAACCCCATTCTTTGGTGACTCATTGTTGCCTAAATCCTCACAAGATTTAGATGAGTTATTAATGTATCACATCATATGTTTCGCTCCAGTTTTACCACCAATGCCTCCGCCTAAACCACCTATCATTAATGTTTACTAGAGAAAACCTCTTCGCCCTAATCCTAGTCCAACAACCATGTCATCTTCTTTAGTAAATTCTCTTATTGACCTTGATTTACCTATTACTCTTTGAAGAGATAAATGTCAATGTGTCTATCCCATTTCCTAATATGTTAATTATAACCAATCATTGTTACTTCATGCTCTTTTATTGCTTCTCTTGACTGTTGAGGTTTTGAAATATATTCATCAAGTCCTATCTCATTCTCGGTGGCGGACAACGATGCTTGGTGAAATGAATGCCTTAACTTAAAATGGAACATGGGAAATAGTTGAACTATCTTTTGGAAAGGAAGCTGTTGGTTGTAAATGAGTCTTTGTAGTTAAGTTTCACTTTGATAGATCTCTAGCTTGTCTCAAAGCTCGATTGATTGCTAAGGGTTATGCTCAAACTTTTGTGATTGACAACTTCGGCACATTCTCTCTAGTAGCTAAGTTGACTTCAGTTCACCTATTTTTGTTCTTGGCTGCAATGAATAATTGGGCCTTATACCGGCTTGATGTGAAGAAGTCATTTTTGCATGGTGATTTGTTAGAAAAAGTTTACATGGAGCAACCTTTTGTGTTTGTTGCTTTGGCGGAGTTTGAAAAATTATGTTGTCTTCAGAAGTCATTATATGGATTGAAGCAAAGTTTTTGGGTATGTTTTGGAAAATTTAGCGAAGCAATAGAAGAGTTTGGAATGCAAAAAAAGTAAATGTGTTATAACTGTATTCTACAAGCAATTTGCTTTTGGGATCATTCTATTAATGATTTTGGTTGATGGCATTATTATTATTATTTGAAGCAATATGCACAAAATTTTATTTGTGAAATCATTTCATCAAAATCAATGCAACACTAAAGATCAAGCTTCCTTGAAATGCTTCTTAGGGATTGAGGTATCAAAGAGCAAGAAGAATTAATTTCTTGGCCAATGGAAGTATGTTTTGAATTTGTCAGTGGAAACTAGGAAATTGAGAGTCAAACAATGCAGTGCTCCAATACTTTCTATTCAACAACTTACCAAGGAAATAATCTTGATTGATATATGAAGTTAATGGAAAAATTAAACTACCTCACAGTGACTTGCACCGACTTGCTTATTCACTTAGCATTTTAATTCGGTTTGTGTCTTCCTCTACATTCCATCATTGGTCAATTTTGGAATAGATACCTTGTTACCTCAAAAGAGCTAATGGACAAATTATTCTTATACCAGTACCATGAACATAGAAATATTGGATGTTTTTTTGGGTAGACTAGGCAAGTTCCAAGATTGATCGGTTGATCAATTACTGGATATCGTGTTTTTGTTGGCGGCGATTTGGTCTCATGGAGGAGTAAGGAACAAAATGTAGTGTCATGATTCAATGCAAAATTTGATTATCGAGCAGTGACACAAAGCTAACTAAGCACATTGAGATAAATTGTCATTTTGTTTGTGAAAATATTCAACAAAATTTGATTTCTACAACTCATATAATACCAAGAAACAACTAAGGGACATTTTCACAAAGACCCTTAATGGAACTAGGGTAACTTATATTTGTAATTAATTAGGCATGACAAATATCTATGCTCTAGTTTTAAAGGAGTGTTATGAAAAGTGATAAATTTAAATTTTGTATATTTGGAATGATATCGGAGTTAACCTAAAATCATAACAGAATGAAAATATTATTGCTGAAATTCAAATGGGATTACAAACAAAGACACTGAAAAAAAAAAAAAAAACACACAAAAGATCCTCTAGGGCGAGGATTGAGGGCGGGGGTTGCAGGTCAAGGTAATGGAAACAAAGAGCGGTTGCGTCTGGACAACAAATAGGAAGTTGTGGCGTGTTCGACAACATGCAGGAACTAGTTTGGCGAGGCTAGAAAACAAGGGTGTGGTGCAGGGAGAGGCGGCAATTGCAAGGAGGGTGCACAGGGAGGGTGGCATCAAGTAGATGAGTGGGAAAAGTGAAGGAAATTTGTAGAGGTAATCACCACCTTGGAGCAAGATACAGTTGGAGCATCATATGTTCTCGGATACAACTCTAGCAAAGGAAGAGACGTCGATGATAACAAACATAGGCAAAAATTGACCAACACACATCATATACATATATCTATAGGAGGAAATTGTGCGCAAGGGGCCACCCGATCACTCTTGATATTAGGTAATCTAATTAGAGAAAATATAATTAAACGATCTTTTCTATATTAAAAAGATTGCTAATCTATAGAGTTGAGAGTGTATATTATGTAACTTATACTTTCAATTGAAAAAAGAGAAAGAACTGCTTCCCTTGCATTTGCTAATCTAAAGATGTAAATGGGTCACATCTTGGTCAAACTTCCCTGAGGTTCCTAACATGCTTCGGTGTGAAGTTCATCTGTGGATCATAAATCTGATCTGATGACCATATTATTGTACATTTGGTACACATTATCATCTGTGGGTGCTTCTATCATTGAATTTCTACATATAAATATCCAGTTAAATTTCAAATTGTTTATTAAATCCAAAGTAATTTGATGTTCATGTAGCATACGAGGATTAATTATGATGTTTGCTAAAAAATTTGATGAAAACTTGAAATATAGTGTGCTCTGCACTTGGTCATTCGTACTGGTTCTGGGAGCATTATCTTATAACTACATTCAATAAATAGTAAAGGTGGTCAAAATTTTTCTGGTTTGACATATAGATCCTAAGTAGAAGCCTAGCTTCAATATTTGCACTGAACTTTACACTGGTATTTTTATTAAATATCTANGCTTCAATACGTGCACTGAACTTTACACTGATATTTTTATTTTATATTTGTTCAAACTGCTTTTTGCTCTTGGTTCTACTGGCTAATGGTAAGAATTATTCATATTGCAGCTAAGGTAGTTGCAGAGCTAGGGAAATCTGATAAGATTAAAGCTGGAGTAATGTTGCATCCTTCATTTGTCTCTATTGATGATATTAAAGGTATGTGCTATATTTCCCACTTATTTACAATATAATTGTTTTCTGCGTTTTAATTTGACACAAATTGAAACCTTTAAAGGTCAATATATCTCATAATTTATGCCTAGGCTCAAAGTGCGACATGTGACTTTCCACGGCCAGTCACTAAAACCTGCACAGGAGGTAATTTACCATCAAATTGAGATGTGAAACTCGGATCAAGTTGGTTTAGTTTTAGACCAAACTAATGCTTAAATTGAGTATATTTGATTCCACCATTTTTGGAACTGTAGTTCAGCTAAATTAAATCATATTGACTTGGATTCAAATTGGTTAATTACATTTGTTTTCAGTTTGAAGGTTGAGTCTAAAATCAGATTATGCTCATTTACTTGGACAAAATACATAACTCAAGGTGATTGAATAGAATCTAACAGACATTAGTTATCAAATATCAACCTATAAGCACTGATTGTGGTAATGATTTACCTAGATATTTTAAATCTCCTAACATTGTTCTGATTCCTAGGAGAATGGTAAGAATTCTTGGAACGATTTTAGACCTATCAACATTAATCCTGTTATGTCTAAGATTATTTCTAAGATTATGGTTAAGAGAATTCAACCTATTTTAAATAGCATTATTTTTTTAAATCAGGCTGCCTTTCTTATTTAGGGGACAACCATAAACCCTAGAAAGGCAGATAGGGGACAATGCTCTCATTGTGCAGGATTTGCTGTTTGATATTGACAAAAATAAAAGTTGTGGTAATGTTATTTTTAAGATGGATATTAAGAAAGCTTTTGATTCTATCATGTGGGAATTTTTGCTTGATGTTATTAAAGTTGTTAGCTTCAATGATGATTTCTGCAATATTATTAAAAGGATTTTAAATAATAACTATTACTCTGTTATTATTATGGTACCTCTAGTGGCTATTTTATGGCCTCTAAAGGTATTAAACAAGAGGATCCTCTAGTGGCTACTTTATGGCCTCTAAAGATATTAAGCAGGTATTACTCTGTTTGTCGGGAGTCAAAATTTCTCCGAATAGCAGGAAAACAATTTGGAGAAGGAAATTCTACTTTCATTTCATGTTTCCTCCAACTCTAAAGCTTGGTTCCTCATTTTTCTGCTGATTATTTCTTCTCTTTTCTTTCTTTTCTTTGGTTCTTTTCTCTCTGGACACTATCTTCTCTTCTTTCTCAAGTTTGTTGCTTATTTCTTTTTGACCAATTTCTCTCTCTCTGTTGTTTATTTCTTTTTGACCACTTACTCTCTTTCTCCTTGCTTTTACTCCCCCTCAACTCTATACCCTTTTGCGTCTGTCACCATCATTTCTCTGCGTTCACTTACCACCTCGAATGATCTTATTCTATATTTTGAGCTGTAAATTTGTTGTAATATAATTATGTGTTGCTGCTTGCTAACAGTGAATGTTAGGTTACTAATGTTCCAGCCAAATTGCCTTTTTTTTTCATCACTTGGTGTCATTTAAATTTGTATATTTTGCCCGTGATTTTTTTGCATGCGAGTTGTACCATTATTTTCACATGTTTCTGCTAAAAGCTCAAGTTTGATGTTTCATCAACTCCCTTAATTTGCTATAATTTAATCCACTTAATGATAATAATGTTGAAAAGTAGTACCTTTTTTAAAATTTTTCCTTGAGCCATGTTTTTAGGCTTAGTTATACATGTATACGTAGCTGTTACCCTGCAACGATCAGCAAATCAATTCTGAATGTTTATTACGGCTTTGATTAAAAAAATAGTTTCTACTTTCTATTTTTTTTTTATCTATCTTTTAATTATGTCTACAATGATGAAAATTTGAGCTTTTAATTATTTTCCTTTAATTAAATTCTTATTTTCATGACATTTTGAATCATAATGCTTTACTTATGTTCAGCAATTAAAGCTCATCTTGCTATTCTTGGGGCTGAGATAGACAAAACCTCTCCACCACATCTAGTGAAACAGTTTGAAAAGATACTGTCCGCCAATTCTGAGGTAATGCTTCCAATTTAGATTTTGGACAACTCATTTGGTATTATTTATAGAGACCATAATTTGGAAGTTGCTCTTTCTTTCCCTCAAGTTTAATGCCTGAATTTGCAAACTAGTATTTGTTTGGACTATGCCTACATATGTTCTACTTGTCCAGATTTCACTTTCAATTTTTTGTACTCTTTAGGCACCTGCATAAACTTTATTTAAACTAATGTCAAAAGATGGTTCTCATATAATTTATTTAAAATTGAACTTAAAAGGGTTTAATGACTTGCTGTATCCTAATAAATGCATGATTTGATTTTTTTTTCTCTTTTTATTATTTTTTTTGTAAGAAAGGTATTGGATGCACAAATATAATATTTCAAGGGATTGCATTTTTGTAGGATTTTTGTATTTTACCTAATATCATGACCAAAACACCAAATAATTGAGGGGCAATTACATAGCACTCGAAACATTGCTATTTATTTACAAAGCTAGCACACTATTTCATCCAATTTTCAAATTCTAACCCAAATATCAAAATTCATAATAAAATCCCAACCCATATTTTTCATCCTAAAAATTTACGTAACACATATAATTCTTTTGTATTTACTTATCTCACACTAAAACTTTGATATTTACTTGCATACGACTTTACCTATGCATGAAAATGTGGATTTCACCTGTGAACAGTAATAATTCGTCGGTTCGGTACTTCAAGAAATTAAATGTCGTGNTAAGAGAATGGTAAGAATTCTTGGAATGATTTTAGACCTATCAGCATTAATCCTGTTATGTCTAAGATTATGGTTAAGAGAATTTAACTTATTTTAAATAGCAGTATTTTTTTAAATCAGGCTGCCTTTCTTATAGAAAGGCAAATAGGGGACAATGCTCTGATTGTGCAAGATTTGCTGTTTGATCTTGATAAAAGTAAAAGTTATGGTAATGTTATTTTTAAAATGGATATTAAGAAATCTTTTGATTCTATCTGGTGGGAATTTTGCTTGATGTTACTAAGGTTATTGGCTTTAATGATGATTTTTGCAATATTATTAAATGGATTTTAAATAATAACTATTACTCAGTTATTATTAATGGTATCTCTAGTGGCTATTTTATGGCCTCTAAACGCATTAAGCAAGGAGATCCTTTAGTGGCTACTTTATGGCCTCTAAAGGTATTATGGCCTCTAAAGGTATTAAGCAGGTATTACTCTGTTTGTCGGGAATCAAAATTTCTCCGAATAGCAGGAAAACAATGTGGAGAAGGAAATTCTACTTTCATTTCATGTTTCCTCCAACTCTAATGCTTGGTTCCTCATTTTTCTGCTGATTATTTCTTCTCTTTTCTTTCTTTTCTTTGGTTCTTTTCTCTCTGGACACAATCTTCTCTTCTTTCTCAAGTTTGTTGCTTATTTCTTTTTGACCACTTTCTCTCTCTCTGTTGTTTATTTCTTTTTGACCACTTACTCTCTTTCTCCTTGCTTTTACTCTCCCTCAACTCTATACCTTTTGCGTCTGTCATCATCATTTCTCTGCGTTCACGCACCACCCTGAATGATCTTATTCTATATTTTGAGCTGTAAAATTGTTGTAATATAATTATGTGTTGCTGCTTGCTAACAGTGAATGTTAGGTTACTAATGTTCCAGCCAAATTGCCTTTTTTTTTTTCGTCGCTTGGTGTCATATAAATTTATATATTTTGCCTGTGATTTTTTTGCATGCGAGTTGTACCATTATTTTCACATGTTTCTGCTAAAAGCTCAAGGTTGATGTTTCATCAACTCCCTTAACTTGCTATAATTTAATCCACTTAATGATAATAATGTTGAAAAGTAGTACCTTTTTTAAAATTTTTCATTGAGCCATGTTTTTAGGCTTAGTTATACATGTATATGTATCTGTTACCCTGCAACGATCAGCAAATAAAAAAATTGAAGAGCAAATGAATGTTTATCAAGGTTTCGATTAAAAAAATAGTTTCTACTTTCTAATTTTTTTTTCTATATCTTTTAATTCTGTCTACAATGATGAAAATTTGAGCTTTTAATTATTTTCCTTTAATTATATTCTTAATCATAATGGTTTACTTATGTTCAGCAATTAAAGCTCATCTTGCTATTCTTGGGGCTGAGATAGACAAAACCTCTCCACCACATCTAGTGAAACAGTTTGAAAAGATACTGTCCGCCAATTCTGAGGTAATGCTTCCAATTTAGATTTTGGACAACTCATTTGGCATTATTTATAGAGACAATAATTTGGAAGTTGCTTTTTCTTTCCCTCAAGTTTAATGCCTGAATTTGCAAATTAGTATTTGTTTGGACTTGCTACATATGTTCTACTTGTCCAGATTTAACTTTCAATTTTTTGTACTCTTTAGGCACCTGTATAACCTTTATTTAAACTAATGTCAAAAGATGGTTCTCATATAATTTTTTTAAAAGTGAACTTAGAAGGGTTTAATGACTTGTTGTATCCTAATAAATGCATGATTTGATTTTTTTTCTCTTTTATTATTTTTTTTGTAAGAAAGGTTTTGGATGCACAAATATAATTTTTCAAGGGATTTCATTTTTGTAGGAGTTTTCTATTTTACCTAATATCATGCCCAAAACACCAAATAATTGAGGGGCAATTACATAGCACTCGAAACATTGCTATTTATTTACAAAGCTAGCACACTATTTCATCCAATTTTCAAATTCTTACTCAAATACCAAAATTCATAATAAAATCCCAACCCATATTTTTCATCCTACAAATTTACGTAACACATATAATTCTTCTGTATTTACTTATCTCACACTAAAACTTTGATATTTACTTGCATACCGCTTTACCTATGCATGAAAATGTGGATTTCACCTGTAAACAGCAATAATTCGTAGGTTCAGTACTTCAAGAAATTATGTCGTAAAAAGTAACAATGTCTCAAATGTTTTGCATGTAATTATCCCAATAAATAAATATATACATCCATTTAACAAAAATAATAACTTTGCTTTGAAGGTGGAGAGTTTTGTGAAGATATTTGCCGGGGTTGCGCATGGATGGACCGTGCGTTATGATGTTAATGATGAAGCAGCTGTAAGTAAGGCTGACGAAGCTCATAGAGATATGATTGGTTGGTTTGTTAAGCATCTGAAATAGGAAACCATTTTACTTTACTAGAAATGAACAGATCTAAAAGACACCTGTAATAGTATGCTGAAAATTTTTTGTTGAACAGNTTTACTTTGCTGGAAATGAACAGATCTAAAAGACACCTGTAATAGTATGCTGAAAATTTTTTGTTGAACAGCGCCTTTATCAACTTCCACATTATTGCATGCTGAATAAAGCTGAAAACTAAATCTTCGTTCTTTTTATTATTTATTTATTTTTATAACTCTTTGGCTTGAGGCAGAGAGAAACCGTTAGATTGATCTGGCGGGGGCCTCTGTTCCTGCTTGCCTGAGTCAAAATTTGGGAAACAGAGGGCGCAACTTGGATCAGGTCAGTAATTCATGTTGTTTTCAATCAACTCGTACCAGTTGGATGGCAATAAATTTCTTCTGAGGAATTCTAAAAAAAAAACNTGAGTCAAAATTTGGGAAACAGAGGGCGCAACTTGGATCAGGTCAGTAATTCATGTTGTTTTCAATCAACTCCTACCTGTTGGGCGGCAATAAATTTCTTCTGAGGAATTCTTAAAAAAAAAAAAAAACTTAGAGAAAAGGAAATGATAAAATATTATTTGGCATGTATAGTAATTTGCATTATACATTAATAAAGCACAAATTCTCCCATTTCACCATCTTAATGAATATTGAATTTGCTCTGCCTCTTTGCTCCTTTTAATACATTCTGACATTGCATCTAAAGGTCCCTTTTTATACTAGGTCCAATTTCAGAACAGATCATTCCTTTACCTGAAGTTTGATAGAACTTTCTTTAATGATGCTTTGTTGGCTGCCTACCCTTTGTCTTTCTCTAATATTTAATACTTTCTCATCGTTCAGATCATTCTACTATTATCCTCACTTCTTCTAGAAATTATAAACCCATTCACAGATTTATTTTCAAGAGATATTGGTTGAAGTAATCGGAATTTAACATTCTTATTCATGTAAAATTTAAAAAGTAAATGACATTTTTTTTGTGTAATAATTGAAATTACAAGGAATGAGTTGTGGATACAAGCAACTCATATTAAATTTTCCGTGTGTTCACGGCGACATTAAGCTTTTAATGATAGAACTGATTTGAAGTTTAATTTGACAAATAAGCGAGTAATGAATAAAAGTGTAAAGCTTTCGCATCAATGAATAAAAGTGTAAAGCTAGCCTTTATTAAAAAAGATATTTGAGAAGAAAATTAAAGGCAAATGTTAATACTAACCATCTAACCACGCATTTACATAATACACAGTACACTAAATACAGCAGCCTCATCGATATTCATAAATACATTTCAAATTATTGTACTCACATCTAGTGTAATATCACTGTAGCCTAATTTACTCTAAGCTGGCTGCTTAAAAATAATAGGCATTCAATTTCAAAACTAAATTAGTTTTAAGGGTTAACTGTCTTTTTAGGAAACTTTCGCTGCACCACAAATTTAATATTAATATTTCTTAGCAGAAAGAAACAAATCCATAAAATTCAAATCTTTTGTATTTAGATATCTAANAAAAAAAAAAAAAAAAACTCAGAGAACAGGGAATGATAACATATTCTTTGGCATGTATAGGAATTTGCATTATACACTAATAAAGCACATATTCTCCCATGTCACCATGTTAATGAATATTGAATTTGCTCTACCTCTTTGCTCCTTTTAATACATTCTGACATTGCATCTAAAGGTCCCTTTTTATACTAGGTCCAATTTCAGAACAGATCATCCCTTTACCTGAAGTTTGATAGAACCTTCTTTAATGATGCTTTGTTGGCTGCTTACCCTGTCTTTCCCTAATATTTATACTTCTTATCGCTCAGATCATTCTCCTATTATCCTCACTTCTAGAAATTATAAACCCAATCACAGACTTATTTTCAAGAGATATTGGTTGAAGTAATCGAAATTTAACATTCTTATTCATGTAAAATTTGAAAAAGTAAATAACATTTTTTCATGTAATAATTGAAATTACAAGGAATGAGTTGCGGATACAAGCAACTCTTTCTTTTTAAAAACATTAATATTAAATTTTCCGTGTGTTCACAACGACATTGAGCTTTTAATGATAGAACTGATTTGAAGTTTAATTTGACAAATAAGCGAGTAATGAATAAAAGTGTAAAGCTTTCGCCTCAATGAATAAAAGTGTAAAGCTTGCCTCTATTATAAAAAATATTTGATAAGAAAAATTAAATTAAAGGCAAATGTTAATACTAACCATCTAACCATGCATTCACATAATACACAGTACACTAAATACAGCAACCTCATTGATGTTCATAAATACATTTCAAATTATTGTACTCACATCTAGTGTAATATCACTGTAGCCTAATTTATGCTAAGCTGGCTGCTTAAAAAATAATAGGCATTCAATTTCAAAGCTAAACTAGTTTCAAGGGTTAACTGTCTTTTTAGGAAACTTACGCTGCACTACAAACAATATTAATATTTCTTGGCAGAAAGAAACAAATTCATAAAACTCAAATCTTTTGTATTTAGATATCTAACGCCTCAACTTCAATCTTTACATATGTTGCCTTATCTATGCATGAAAATGGATATTTTACTATTAAAAGATTTAAATAATGGTATTTTTTATACAACATAACAGATTTGGATAATATAAATGTAAGAAAATAAAGTTTAGATGTAGGATATGTAAATACATGGAGAATTGGATGGTATCATGTAAATGCCCCAAGAAAAAATAAAAAACAAAACGTGGACAAACAAAAAAAGCCATATAATGAACTAAAATCCTAGCTATTAAAATGATCAGATTACAACTGAAACTAAAACAGGGTCACCTACAAATTTACAAATATAACCACCAAAATAATCATATGAATCAGGCATAGTAATAAAAAAACCTTCAATAGCCAAAAAGGAGTCCATAATTATTCCTCAGAACCGGCTACTTGTATTTTCCTGAACCGGAACACTTGTCACCCTTACCGAAAGCACCTTTTGACAGAACGGTCTCCCAAAACAGAGTCGCCGCAGGGGATGCTCCATAAATCCATGACGCCGAACCCCTCCTTTCATTTCCAATATATAGAGCACCATTTTCCCTTCCTGTTAACAGATGTCAATTAACACAAATTGATATTTCCATCCATGCCATTAATTCCGGTAAAGGGTATTTACAAACCACCTAATTCCCGTGTAATTATATATCCAACACTTAAAACTTGTTTTTATATTTATAACACCCAAATCTTGCATATCACATCAAAGGTACCAATACTTTTAACTTTTAAAAAGTGCATACACATTTTCCAGGTATAGATAAGTTGGTATGATGTATATAGAAATTGAAGTTTAAATAGATAAGTAAATACATAGGAATTGAGCTTTATTTGGTTAGGCCTATAAGGAATACCACTATTTTAACTTTTAATTAAGTGAAATACATCCTTTAATGCACAGGTGAGGTGACATACATGTAAAATTTGAAGTTTAGGCTTTAGATATGTTAAGTAAATGCATAGGAATCGAGTGGTATGCATATGTATCTTCCAAAAAAATAAAGAAGGCTGAATGAGGTTTCATTAAGTTATTATATAATATTAGTCATACCATATAACTTAGATTAATAGGTTCAGCTTAGTACCTGTGCGGTTAACATTAGACAGACTCCCATCACTTTTACCTAAAGCCAATTCCCATTTGTCTTTCTTAATTTGATTGAACGTTTCGTCAGGCAAACATGCCAACTCGATCGAGTTATGGGCTTTCAGCAAACGAACATCTATAAGTGCCGAGAGATTGATCTGCAAAGCCATAGCGACAATCATATTAGATTAAGAAAATCCAGTAAGAAAATGGTTCGTGTTCTCGCTAATCACCTCTAACGAGCCATCTTCCTTGTAAGGCAACACCGTTTGGGGTGAAATGGGTATCTTTGGATTCTCTTCTGAGAAGACCTCAAATTCAGGAGCCGGAACCAACACAATATGTGCAGATCTGAAATCAAATGCTGAGACTTTGCCAACCTATAATCATATAGATATATAAGATTTGTCAGCGCCGCTTGGATATAAACAAGTCAAGAAAGTTGGTTGTGTGTAAATATGAAAGTTTAGGTGTGAGATATGTAAATAAATAAAAATTGTGTGCTATGCATGTAAATGCCCCTTGAATTTATTTAAAGCCAAAGGATGTTCATTATTCATGCATGTTAATATTTTGGAAGATTTACAAACATACTAAATAATTCCTGTGTATTTACATGTCAAACACCTGATCTTTAATTTTTACATAGAAGCCATCTTACCTATGCATAAAAAGGTGTATTTCACTTTTTAAAAGTTAAAATAGTGGCATTTTATGTGATATGAAAATATGGGTGGTATAAATGTAGAAAAGTAAAGTTTAGGCGTGCAATATGTAAATATACAAGAACTTTGTGGTATGTATGTAAATGCCCCTAATATTTTTGTTCTCATACTTGGGGTGCTGAAAGCACAGGATAAGCCGTTGATGATGGTTCAACATATCGATAAGCCAGTATATCACCTTTCTGCAACAAATCCAAAGTTAGACTCCATATTTAGCATGAATGAGCTTAAATTTCATTGAATTATCATAATAAAATAGTAAACTTTTTGACTTGACCGATGAAAAACATGGAAGCAAAGTGTACCAGAGGCGGCCGTGTTAGAGGAAAAAGTGCGGTAAAGTCTACTTTGTGCTCGGCATTCTTAGCTTTTTTGTCAGAAGAATCCCCTTCACGCTTTCTGCCTAACAATGCATGATTTTCCATGCAAAAACCACTCAAATCCTTTTCATTAGCATCGCGGCAACAAGTTCTTCCTTTAAAGATAGCTGCGGTAAACTGATTATGGTCTTGCTTACTGGTTGTAGCATTCGATAGGACAAATTCCTGAATCATGGGACAAATTTGCTCGTTAGAGATCCACATTCTGAGCATATTCTCTCATGCCACTGAAGAATAAAATCGTCCATCACAGTGAAAAGAGACTTTCCAGAGAAACATACATTCCACTTCAACCATTCAGCTTTTATTCTTGTAGTTATATCCTGATCTATAATTGAATTTCATAAATTATATCAAGAAATTTAAAAGCTTTGTGTTAGGACTTCTTAGTTAGGTTTGAGGGTTTACTAAACCAAGAGTGAGATAGACAAATAACATCAAAAAATAAAAATTCACAATTCCCAATTAATTTAAGCAAAGATAGGCCTCTTTAGAAGAAAAATATCGCAAGATATTCTCAATTATCTAGTAAGAACATCCATAGCTAAAGTAAAAGATATGTGCTTAAAGCTGATCCCTGATGTAAACCAACCAGAATAGAAAAATACTTATTCAATCCTCCTTTTTTTTAAAACAAGTAACTACTTGTGTACATATCTTTAATGAATTGAATATAAGCCATATCAAAACCTTTCCTTTTTAGAACTATCCAAATTATTTTCTGGGTATCTTATATATAAGTTTTTTCTAAATCAACAAAAATTATATGTAGATCTTGCGCTCTCTGTACTTCTTCATCAAACCTCTCAATAAATGTATAGTTTTCATAAAAGCTTTCTCGACATAAATCCAAACTGATTTTGAGAAACCTTTGTATCACATCTTAACCTATGTTCAATTACGCTCTCCCATAATTTTAATGTATGATAAATAAACTTAATTCATCTATAATTTGCATACTCTTGTGCATCCCTTGTATTCTTAAAAAAAGGTACTAAAGTACTCTTCCTCCACTCGTGTATCTTTTTAGTTTTAAAAATAATATTAAAAAGTTTGGTAAGCCAAGAAAAATTTAAATACCCTAAATAGTTTCACATTTCTATTGGGATACCATCATGTCCTATTGATTTTCTACCTTTCAATTTTTTAAAGGTTTGTNAGTACTCTTCCTCCACTCGTGTATCTTTTTAGTTTTAAAAATAATATTAAAAAGTTTGGTAAGCCAAGAAAATTTTAAATACCCTAAATAGTTTCACATTTCTATTTGGATACCATCATGTCCTATTGATTTTCTACCTTTCAATTTTTTTAAAGTTTGCCATATTTCTGTTTTACTAATGTGACGGTAAAAATATAGAATTTTATTATTGATACTTATATTTAGATTACTCAAATCAATATCTCACCAACCCATGTTGAATATCGTCATCTAAGAAAATAAAAATCCAGTTGGTTTACATCTGGGATCAGCTTTAAGCCCATATCTTTTACTTTAGCTATGGATATTCTTACTAGACATTTACAGGAGGATGCATCTTGTTGTATGCTTTTTGTTGATGATATCCTTCCGGTCGATAAGACTAGAGAAAAAATCCAAGAAAACTTGAATCATGAAGGTCAACTTTAGAGTCTAAAGGTTTTCGTTTGAGTAAATCTAAAACTGAATACATGGAATATAATTTTGGTTGTAGAATATCTAGTGGTGCGGTCGTACCAATGGGTGATCAAGTCACTAAAAGAGTGAACATATTAGATATTTTGGGTTATTGTTCAAAGTGATGGTGATATAGATGAGCATGTTATTAGTAGAATTCAAGTTGGATAATTGAAGTGGAGGAATGCAATGGGCCTATTGTGTCATAAAAAAGTATTACTCAGGCTTAAAAGGAAAATTTTATAAGATGGTGAGACCTACAACGCTTTATGATGCAAAATGTTGGCCTATAAAAGAGAAGCATGAAACCAAGTGTTGTTGTGATGGNAGATTTAAATAATGATATTTTTTATACAACATAACAGATTTGGATAATATAAATGTAAGAAAATAAAGTTTAAATGTAGGATATGTAAATACATGAGAATTGGGTGGTATCATGTAAATGCCCCAAGAAAAAAAGAAGCATGGACAAACAAAAAAAGCCATATAATGAACTAAAATCCTAGCTATCAAAATGATCAGATTACAACTGAACAAAAACAGGGTATAACCACCAAAATAATCATATGAATCAGGCATGGTAATCAGAAAACCTTCAAAAGCCAAAAAGGAGTCCATAATTATTCCTCAGAACCGGCTACTTAGTATTTTCCTGAACCGGAACACTTGTCACCCTTACCGAAAGCACCTTTCGACAGNCATGTTAATATTTTGGAAGATTTACAAACATACTAAATAATTCCTGTGTATTTACATATCAAACACCTGATCGTTAGTTTTTACATACAAGCCATCTTACCTATGCATAAAAAGGTGTATTTCACTTTTTAAAAATTCAAATAGTGGCATTTTATGTGATATGAAAATTTGGGTGGTATAAATGTAGAAAAGTAAAGTTTAGGCGTGCAATATGTAAATATACAAGAACTTTGTGGTATGTATGTAAATGCCCCTAATATTTTTGTTCTCATACTTGGGGTGCTGAAAGCACAGGATAAGCCGTTGATGATGGTTCAACATATCGATAAGCCAGTATATCACCTTTCTGCAACAAATCCAAAGTTAGACTCCATAATTTAGCATGAATGAGCTTAAATTTCATTGAAATATCATAATAAAATAGTAAACTTCTTGACNCAAAGTTAGACTCCATATTTAGCATGAATGAGCTTAAATTTCATTGAATTATCATAATAAAATAGTAAACTTCTTGAATTGACCGATGAAAAACATGGAAGCAAAATGTACCAGAGGCGGCCGTGTTAGAGGAAAAAGTGCAGTAAAGTCTACTTTGTGCTCGGCATTCTTAGCTTTTTTGTCAGAAGAATCCCCTTCACGCTTTCTGCCTAACAATGCATGATTTTCCATGCAAAAACCACTCAAATCCTTTTCATTAGCATCGCGGCAACAAGTTCTTCCTTTAAAGATAGCTGCGGTAAACTGATTATGGTCTTGCTTACTGGTTGTAGCATTCGATAGGACAAATTCCTGAATCATGAGGACAAATTTGCTTGTTAGAGGTTCACATTCTGAGCATATTCCCTCATGCCACTGAAGAATAAAATCGTCCATCACAGTGAAAAGAGACTTTCCAGAGAAACATACATTCCACTTCAACCATTCAGCTTTTATTCTTGTAGTTATATCCTGATCTATAATTGAATTTCATAAATTATATCAAGAAATTTAAAAGCTTTGTGTTAGGACTTCATAGTTAGGTTTGAGGGTTTACTAAACCAAGAATGAGATACACAAATAACATCAAAAAATAAAAATTCACAATTCCCAATTAATTTAAGCAAAGGTAGGCCTCTTTAGAAGAAAAATAAAAAAAATATATATATATATTTTATTTGTTCTATACAATAATTCAAAACTCTCTAAATTCTAAATTTTCAAAAGCAAACTGAAAATAAATATAATACTTTAAAATATTTATGATTTGCATCATTAAAACAAAACAAGTTGTGTCAAAATTGCAAAATCTCAATCACACGTACAAACCAATCATCACACAATCTTAACAACAAAGATAGAACCCACTGACAACAAAAAAAAAAAAAAAACAAAAACAAAAAAGAATCAACATAGGAAAGTTGTCAAGAATTACTAACCGCTCAAGTAAATTCACATCCAATAACGCACAGCCATTAAGAAGAAATATTTTTCTTCAATCATCCAATCATTCAATTAGTCAATTATAATTTACGAGCTGATAAAATCCTAGTAGTAACCAATAAAGGCCCAAAATAAATAACTATTCAGAATCCCCAACATCTAGCCTAATAGAAAGTTTACTTTAGAACACAGAGTTTTAGTGAGAACAAGTTTTCAATCTTAGATTCAACAAAATAGTAAATTTTCAACTTTCAAATTCCGTTTGTAACATTTCCATTAACTTCAAAGTGTTTAGCAATAGTACGATACTTAGGAAGGAAGGAATCCAATTACTAATTCTTAACTATTGGACTACCTCCACATGGAAAGATTGCAGAAACAGCCAAACACAGCTACAGTTCACTATTATAGAAATTTAGACTCGCGATCAAGGCTACATTAAAATCCTAATGGCATCTTAGATTCAAATATGATGATAAGTTCCTTTTCAGATTAAAATACTAATAATGATTTAGACTCGAATCCAATTTTAAATCGGATTGTAACTTCTGCTTAATTATAGAGGTTTATTCACTTTAGGAATAGATTCAATTGTAACTCTTCCTTGAATATAGGTTTATTCATTTGCCGAATAGATTTCAATTTTGATTTTACATGCCTTGTCTAACTTTAAGTATGGCCTTTAAATCATTGTGTTAAATAAACACTGATTGCAGGGTCCTAGGCCCAAATTTGAAAAGTGCAAAATGAAGGTTTGCATTAGGCAGTCGACAATCAATGTAAAATTTTGTTGAAAAATCATGACATAAATCTTTTAAATCATTGTGTTAATGCTAGAGCGTCCCCCGAAAGTGGCGTGTCGTATGACCTAAATACAGTAAAAATTATGCGAGAGCTATTGCATCGGTGCCCGCATGCAATGTTAAATAACCAAGGTTTCCCCACATTATGGACACATGCGAGCAAAGAATTTAGTACACAAGGCTAGTATTAGGGTACAATCTTTGAATATAGGCACTGTTACAGATAAATTAATAGAATCAGTAGATATTATGATTCATAGGAAGATAATATCTCATGCATTCAATAATTAAATGGGTTGAAGAAAAGGCTTAGGAGATTGAAAGTTTAAATTTTAAACCTTAGTATTCAGACATGAGTCGTACTAGAAATAGTGTAAGTGTAATCATAAATAAGAGTTTGAAAGATAATATCGTAAAAATTAATAGAATTTGAGATAAAATTGTAGTATTAAAGATTGTTGTTGATACTAAAATTATTAATGTTATAAGTGCTTATACTTCTCAAATAGGTTTAGATATATGTTTAAAAGAAAAATTTGGGAATGACCTAGAAAAATTAATACAAATGTATCTCATATAGAAAGAATTTTTCTTAAAGGAGATTTAAATGAGTATGTTGGTAGAGTGTTAGAAGATTTTAAAAATATTTATGGTTGCTATAGTTTTGGAGTGGCTAATGAAGAAGGTAGAGTCATATTGGATTATATTTTAACTTATGATTTTATTATTATTAATATTTTATTTAAAAAAAGAGATGAGTATAATATCACTTATAAGAATAGATCAATTAAAACATAAATTGATTATTTTCTTATGAGAAAAAAAGATATTTGAGATTGTAAATATTGTAAGATCATTCTAAGTGAAAATTTAACTACTTAATATCGATTATTGATTTAGATTTTAATATTAAGGGTTGGAAGATGAAAATACAACAAAATATTATCATAGAATTAAATCAGAACATTTAAAAGATACATTAAATCATTTTTACAAGTAAACTTGAAGATCATAAGATATGGGATGTTCATGAAAAAACCGATGTAATGTGGGATAAAGTGTCGAATGCTATTAACCAAGTTGCAATAAATATACTTCGAGAATTAAAATGAAAAACTTTTATAAACAAAAGCAATTGGCGATGAATAAAAATATACAAGAAAAAATCAAATATAAGAAGTTTTGTTATAAAAATTGGTTTAAATGTAAAAACTTTGATAATTGAGAGAAAAATATAAGATGGCTCGTAGAGAGTCTAAGAAAATAATTTGTGAAGCTAAGAATTCTACTTTTAGTGATCTTTNCTTGGGCAGGCTGTATAAAAAATGATCTTAATCTATTAGAACTAAATAAAAATGTGCACTCAATAAAACACAGTGGAGAAAAAAGATTCATGTAGCCGACCCCACTTAGTGAGATAAAGGCTTTGTTGTTGTTGTTGTCGTCTAACTAAAAGTATAGCTTCAAGTTAAAAAATGAATTTCACGCAGGTATATATTTAAATTCAACATTAGCTATAATTCATATATAAATTCATAGTTTAACACCAAATTATCTTCCACATCGGAGAATTTCTCAAAAAAATACTCATGAATTTTAAAATTCTTCGATAATCTCAGATGGAATATGCATGATTGTTTTTATAAGTTCAAGTGTGAAGGCTTTAGAGAGAGGGGTGATATATTCTTTTTATAAACTTCAATTATAAGTGTGTAGTAATAAGAAAACTATCACAATAGGCCTCAACCTTTAAAGATCAAGACAAATCCTCAAAAATGAGTTTTTACGAATTATAACATAGTTCATTCATCGTCTCTCTTACGAGTCCTTCAAAGAAATAGGAACTGTTGTCTCATGATAGCCTATAAAGGATTTGTTTCATTCCCAACGCTTTGCCAATTAAGAATATCCCACAAATTTTGTTTCAGTAATTCAACATCTTCAAAATTAAAAAAAAAATGGCAATGTTCAAAAGAAGTTTTTTGAATTGTTGATCCATCTAAAAAATTCCATAAGGTTATATCTTCCATAAAAATAGGAATATAACTTCGAATCTCATAAAAAATATGCTACAATGTTCTAGAACTTGATATTACATTTTACAGTGCATCATTTATTATTTTTCACAGACCCAAATACTATATCGAGCTTTAGCTAACATGCTGAAACTATAAAGTCAAACGTCAAATGAAATGCGAGGTAGCTTAAGGTCAATGATTTACTAATGCAAACCTAAAGTGGAATCCACAAAAGCACGCATAAAAGATTAAAATTCCCAATCCATTAATTATTTAGTTATGGTTTCTCTTTTGACATCAAATAAAAAATTATGTATAACTTGCTCTAACCAGTAAGTTCGAAAATCTTCAAAATAAAAAAAATTTGTAAGAAAAGATGAAATAAAACAAGTCACACAATAACCAAAACTAATGATTGAACCAAGAAATCAGTAGTTCACCTGACTAGAACTAACTTAATAAACCAAACAAATCTACTAAAATTTCAGGGAACACGGCTTGCCTTCAATGGAATCACGATTATAAGCACGCATCTGCAAAAGATTAATTCTATGAAATGAAAACAATAACGAAACATCAACATTCAGAAGGTTGATGTGCTCTTCTCAACAGTTAAGGTTTGCATTTTTTTATTAAAATCGTCTTCTAGAATTTTTTTTATTTATTATTATTATTATTATTTTATTTTGTGTCAAAATATTGCAACATGGTTCTGTATCTGATTACACTTCAAAGATATTTTAAAGAAAATTAGCAAGTCTATTAGAATGGTAATGGGCTCATACTTAATTGAGGGGCAAAATCTACCTGATAGGCGGATAGACAAAAAAAAAAAAATAAAATAAAAAGGGAGCATTGACATAAATAACACACAATTTGTATGTATTTAAATATCTAACACCTAAACATTCATGTTCAGATGCAGACTGCTCAAATCTTTGATATCACACCAAAGAGATCCAACCATCATTACATTTTAAAAAGTGAAATACAACTTTTATGGTTATGTTTATGCTACCAAGTAATTATAAGTGTAAATACAAAGATCCAACCATTATTACATTTTAAAAAGTGAAATGCAACTTTTATGGTTATGTTTATGATACCAAGTAATTATAAGTGTAAATATCAAACTTTGGGTGTTAGATATGTGAATATATAAAATTTTGTGGTATGTATGTAAATTTCCCAAAAGATATCAATTGATCAACCTATAACCTTATAAGCTACTCATTTTAAGTGATTGCCTCGAGCACATTACAGTGCCTCTGCTTAGGCAAAGACAATTTAAATATCAGGAAATCAAATAAATCATTTCGTTGCTTTCACTTTTGATATCATGCTTTGCAACCAATGTTGATTGGTGTAAAGCTATCAAGAATGAAACTTGAAAAACTCCATTCAGATTCACTCTTCAATCAGAAAATGAAATTGGATCAAGATGCATGTTGGTATAATAATATGCGTTAATAACATGATTTATTTCTTCAGAACCTTAGCCTAATTTCAAGTTGAAAGTAAACAAAAATTGCAGACAATAAGAAATTAATTACAAGAAAATCTCATAAGCATTTAAATAAAGTGAAATTATTTAGTAGATGAATAAACAAACCTTATTCACATCACATGCAATATGAGGCTCAGATTCCAGAGTATTGTTGGTTCCTCCGGATTGTTGCCTATGAATAAAAACAAAAAAAAAAGGACAGAAATACATAAAGGTTACGGTTTCTATGCACTTGAAAAAGTAAAATTAATCAGTAAAATGACTACAAAGCCCAAACTATGCTACAAGCAAAGGCACGTTTTAATCATTGCAAGACAGTGCGATTATCACTAAGTGGGGGTTTATTGCGGACTATTTGCTTAAAGCTGATCTGATAGCGGAGTTAACCCAAACGATAGTAGGAAAATAAATATTATTACTTGAAGCAATTAAGCGGTTACAATCAACACATTTGAAAAAAAAATATAACAGCAAGACACCCGAAAATCGGAAAAAGTAACATACACAACACAAATAATCAAACTACGTTGGGATCTCGAGGGA
>JXCR01143275.1:67982-80243 GCA_002079205.1 Phalaenopsis hybrid cultivar | reverse complement strand
GCGAGGAGTAGGAGTTGTCTGATGATTTCTCCAACAATGGGGGGTTGTCTGATGGGTGGTGGGTGGTGCCTTCTCTGCTTCTGCTGCCGCTCCGTCTTAAGTGTCAAAGTTTGAATGTCACTGGGCATCCAATAACGTAGTAGCTGGACCACATTATTGATAGAGAGCTTCGGCCCTCCCACATAACTGGCTATTGTGTGCTCATCTATATCTACCAGCTCATATTTCAGCTTTTTCACTGTGTACTCCACTGATAATTCCCTCTATTGCAGGGATTGGAATTTCAAAAAATTATTCTAGCAGTAGTGTGGGGGTAGGTATTGTCACTGAATCACCATGTTTATTTTATCCCAGGTAGTGATCCTGTCTCGTCATTCTCTCAGTCTTTCCCTCTTCAGATTCTCCCACCACAATGAGGTGCTTTTCTTCAAATTGATGATAGTGAGCTTCACCCTTATGTCAATTGGTACCTCTTTGTATTCAAAGAACCGACAGTCTGGAACCACTCCACCAATTATCCAAATACATTCTTCCTTCAAAACCCAACAAATCTACTTTCACTCCTAGGTCTTTGTATCCTCCAACAAGCACTTACTCTCTTGGCCTCCTCTTCACTTAAATCATCTCTACATAAAGGATTCAGATGCTCGTCTAGATCTCCTCCTCGGATCTCGCTATGACAGTCAACGGTGACCTCTCCATGTGTCCTTTCCTCAATTTCATTGAGCCGTTATAGCACTCGATAGAGTTTCCCTATTATCTCATCCATGTTAAAACCTTGATCGACGTGGTATGACTAAGGTTTGAGTGTGGGTATGTGGGATAGAATGTACGGGTGTAATGTCAGGTAAGAAAGAAAAAAATTGAGTTAGGTATGGGGTGTTTAGGTAACCACGATGGAACTAGAGTTAGACTAACTCTGATATCAAATGATACCGAAGTTAACATAAAAACAATAAACAACAAATATTATTACTGGAAAAGCCATTAGGTGGTTACAATTACACATTCAAAGGGAAAATAACAACAACACAACACAAAAAATATGAAAGTGCGACTAATGACAACACTAACCCACATTAGGGTGGATCTTGGAGCGGTGATGGTGATCGATGAGGGAGGGTGTGGATCTCCAAAGAAGTATTAAAGGGCGGTTGGAAGGTCAGATGGTGAGCGACAATGAGTGGGTGATGGTGGCATTTGAGGGAATGTGAGAAACTGCTAGAAAAACGAGAAGGCGGGCTATTCTGGGAGGTGGCAACAAGAACAAGGGGTTTGACATCATCAGGGCAGCACGGGGAATGGTTCTTTGTGGCTTGGACAGTAGCAAAACAACCAGGAACAGATGTTTTAGGCGACGAAAATGAGGAAGAATGACGACAACAACGACTTAGAATGCTTAAGATTATAGGAAAACAAAAAGAAGGTTGTCCTAGGGGTACGGCAACATGGAACATGGTTGGACAAAAAGGAACTGCAAGAAGAACAACAAAAATACTATTGTTAGGGCGACCTGCAACAAGGAAGAATGCGTGAAAACGAAGCGGAAGGGATTAAAAGAATTTGAGGAAGGATAAATCGCCGCCTCAGAATGAGACACGGCCGGAACATCACTCGATCAACAAACACAATCCTATAAGGGAATATAGTGATGCTGATGACAGTCACAAAAAAAAACACGATAAAAATTGTCCTAAAATATGAAAACAACATACATAATATTAGAGAAACTTAGAAGACAATCCCACAATAAGAAAGTATTCATCGACCCTCAGATTCACTGGACTGAAATAACTCACGCAAGGGTTGGATGGATGACCAATCCAAGGGGCTCGGTGTTATTGCGCCCTACATAAGAGCGGGAGCGTGCATCTCACAAAGGCGCAGGAGATGCACCATGTTATTCTTTCGGGATTGGAGGGGCTTCAACCTCATCTAGTATGATAATAAGCTATTGATCATGATGTTTGGAAACATGCTCTATGGTGGGGTTGCCCTGTGTCAGGTATTGTTGTAGGCCGACGCTCTATCATCACTAAAACTAATCCCCCCTCGACGCTTCTTCACTAACCTCGAAATCCGCAGAAGGTAAGAGAACTATGCTCTTTCCATTCTTTGTGAATGAGTAGGTGTTCTTGAATCCATCGTTAATTCGACGATCAAAATATCAGGGTGTCTCCCACGAGATGTGATTGACATCTATGGGCACCATGTCATCCCACACCTGATCCTATAACTTCCAATGAAAAACTCCACGAGGCATCTCCCATTAATGTTGACTATATTCATCTTCAACCATGCCAGGGAGTAAGGCTGGGAATGCCACTGAGTCATTATGCTCAGCTTGTCCATCATCCGCATTGACTCCACATTCTTGTTATTACCTCCACCGATGATAATGCCGCATACCATTCATTTCAGAGTACAACGAGTGTAAAATATGTTGTGGTGAAGGCACTGTTCCTCCCTTATAACCTCAATCCGTGGGACCCGTCAAACCACAAACATCTTACCCACATCCAGTGGAGTTTGGTACTCACCCTGCTTTTCAACTGCCTCATATTTGCTCACCACCTCCATTACATCGTGTTCGGTGAAGGACACAGCTTTGCTCGTCAAACAGCTGGAGATGATGTGTCCATATCCGTGACACCTGAAGAATTTCCTAGTTGGAACTACGCTAGGGGTGCTATTCTTCTAAGGCCTTTTCTCACTATGGGAAGCTCTGTCAAACTCCTGGCTAGTCTTCTCAACTTAGGCGTGCTCCTCCTAATGTCTCCAGCTGTGGGTGGTTGTCTGAAGGGTAATGGGTGCATGCTTTGCTTCTTTTGTCTCTCCACCTTCAGTGCTAAGGTTTGAACTTCACTCGACGTCCAATAAGGTTGTAGCTCAACAACATTAGTAATTAAGTGCTTCAGGCTCTTGAATGCCTAGTTGTTGTGTGCTCATCTGTCTTTGTCAGCTCACATTTCAACTTAAGATGCATAAATTTTGTTGTGTACTCCTCCACTGAAGGTGGTGGAGCTTCAAGAAATTATTCTAGCAATATCATGTGGGTAGGTACTATCATTGCATCGCCTTCTTTATATTCTTCAAGGTAGCGATAATGTCCGACTCTTCACTCCATCTTTCTCACTTTAGATTCTCCCATCACAACAAGTCACTTTTCTTCAGTTTGATGGCAACAAGCTTCACTCTTTTGTCATCTGATATCTCTTTGTATTCAAATATCCTTTCAACAGGCTACAACCATTCAAAAAAGTCATTTGAATTCATTCTTTCCTCGAAATCCGATAAATTTACATTCACATCTAAGTTGTTGTATCCTTTAACAGACACTTGCTCTCTTGATGACACAAAGCTTCCTCGTGTGGACGCGGTCGTAGCAAAATTGCGGGAGCGACCAGCTAGCGATCCAACCGGTCCAAGTGAATCCCGGGCCGGGCGGCACAGGCGAGGCTTTTGACGGGGCGAGCAGCCTCTCGCACCCCCTGCGTCCTTCCTTTTCTATTCCTCATTCTGATGGCTATCCAAGTATCTTTCTTGCCTCCCAACCCCTCCTTTGTATGGGAAGATTTTGATGGCTATCCAAGTATCTTTCTTACCTCCCAACCCCTCCTTTGTAGGAGTTTCCTTTACTTCTTCTTTTCTTCACTCCTCCAATAAGAGTCTATATATTACTGTTTCAGAGACCTAGAGGGAGTTCTTGCTAGCTATTGCTTTCAGATTCCTGTGTGGAGTCCTTTTTCCCTTTATGGGCTATATCCAAGGAGGTGATAATACTCCGGTTGTATCATACTCGAAGGTGGTAATTGTATCTTCCCTAAACCTTCCCTTCCCTTTCCCCTTAGCCGCCGACCACCCCGACCCTTACCCCAATTGCCACTTGCCCACTTTCCAGCCTCCAATTTGTTGTCCAGCCCCTCCAAATCGCCTGTCCAACACCACAACCCATTGTTTTGTAGCCAAACCAGACGCCCAACACTCCATCTTTGTTGTCGCCACCCTCGCTAGTCATCCTTATCCACCTAGCCAAACCCTACCGCCCTTGGGATGCACTTTTGAGATGTTTGTTTCGTCATTTTATGTTTAGGTGATGTTATTTTAAGTTCACGAGTGTTGTAACCCTATTTTCCTATTAATAAAAGTTGTTTTTGTGGTTTAAGCATTCTTTTCTGGTATCACTTGGTATCAGAGCTAGCCCAACCCTAGTCCTGTCCTAGGGTTTCCTAACATTCGGCATAAACCAAAACATTCTTTCTTAGCACCAAATATCCTTTACACAACCCTAACCCTAACCCTATCAAAATTTTCCTTTCTTATTCCTGAACCTTAGCCATGCAACTAATGAGATACATGCTCGAGCCTACCCGAAAGGAGATAAGACGAGAGATCCGCCGACTTCAGCAGTGGGTTACGAACATTGAGAATGAAATTCAATGGGAGGTAACTCTTGATTGTGATCGAGAGACTCGAAGAGGAGAATGAGAGAATCTGAGGATGAAACGGGAAACACAATACTGATGCCTACCAGCTTGCAACAGACAAAAACTGCAAACTCTATTTTCAGAAGTGGAGGGACCATACCACCGAATGAACCCCACATTTTACAGGCAGAGGTCAACCTCAGATTCTTATAGACAGAGTGCACCCAAGGGAACACCCATGACGGCCCCGTCCGAGGACATACTGATTCAGAGAAGAGAACAAGGGAGACGGATTTGGTCATGTGGAATCAGAATGCACCACCAAGGAAGAGATCTGTTTTACTGAGCAGAGTGTTGTTGAAAAATTGGGTAATCACACAGTTGATATGGAAGAAGATGAAAACTTTTGGGAGGATTCTCCACTTGCAGCTAGCGAGAAAGAGAAGCCATCAATTCCAATGGACCCCGAGAAAGAGATTTCAGCTAAATTAATAGTAGCCATTCTGAAAAGTAGTGACCTCGAGGTAACGAGCGTTCAAGCAGAGCATGAAACTGTGGCACCTTAAGATATTGTTTCATAAGAGTTGAGAGGAGAAACAATAGGGCCAACCTTGACAATCCAAAGGGTTCACAAGCTTGAGGGACTGACATCAGATACAGGGCCGCCATAGATAATAGANTTCGCCCATCGACGAGGTAACAAGGAGTGGGTGAAGGGTGGAAGGTGAGGCGACAACAAAGGATGTGGACAGTGGAAGCGAAGAGGAGGATTTGAGGCAAGGGCAGCAAGTTGGAAGGAGAGGAATATATGGTTGGTTTGCTGGAGCAGCAAAAAATAACAGGAAAAGGTTGTTTCGGGCTGACTACAGCAAGGGGGAATGTCGGCGAGGAGTAGGGGTTGTCTGATGATTTCTCCAACAATGGGGGATTGTCTGATGGGTGGTGGGTGGTGCCTTCTCTGCTTCTGTTGCCGCTCCGTCTAAGTGTCAAAGTTTGAATGTCACCGGGCATCCAATAACGTAGTAGTTGGACCACATTATTGATAGAGAGCTTCAGCCCTCCCAAATAACTGGCTATTGTGTGCTCATCTATCTCTATCAGCTCATATTTCAGCTTTTTCACTGTGTACTCCACTGATAATTCCCTCTATTGCAGGGAGTAGAATTTCAAAAAATTATTCTAGCAGTAGTGCGGTGGTAGGTATTGTCACTGAATCACCATCTTTATTTTATCCCAGGTAGTGATCCTGTCTCGTCATTCTCTCAGTCTTTCCCTCTTCAGATTCTCCCACCACAATGAGGTGCTTTTCTTCAAATTGATGGTAGTGAGCTTCACCCTTATGTCAATTGGTACCTCTTTGTATTCAAAGATCCGACGGTCTGGAACCACTCAACCAATTATCCAAATACATTCTTCCTTCAAAACCCAACAAATCTACTTTCACTCCTAGGTCTTTGTATCCTCCAACAAGCACTTACTCTCTTGGCCTCCTCTTCACTTAAATCATCTCTACATAAATGATTCAGATGCTCGTCTAGATCTCCTCCTCGGATCTCGCTATCACAGTCAACGGTAACCTCTCCATGTGTCCTTTCCTCAATTTCATTGAGTCGTTATAGCACTCAATAGAGTTTCCCTATTATCTCTTCCATGGTAAAACCTTGATCGACGTGGTATGACTAAGGTTTGAGTGTGGGTATCTGGGATAGGATGTACGGGTTTAATGTCAGGTAAGAAAGAAAAAATTTTAGTTAGGTATGAGGTGTTTTGGTAACCACGATAGAACTAGAGTTAGACTAACTCTGATATCAAATGATACCGAAGTTAACACAAAAACAATAAACAACAAATATTATTACTGGAAAAGCCATTAGGTGGTTACAATTAACACATTCAAAGGGAAAATGACAACAACACAACACAAAAAATATGAAAGTGTGAGTAATGACAACACCAACCCACAATAGGGTGGATCTTGGATCGGTGATGGTGATCGATGAGGGTGTGGATCTCCAAAGAAGTATTAAAGGGCGGTTGGAAGGTCAGATGGTGGGCGACAATGAGTGGGTGATGGTGGCAGTTGAGGGAAGGTGAGAAAGTGTTAGAACAGCGAGAAGGCGGGCTATTCTGGGAGGTGGCAACAAGAACAAGGAGTTTGACATCATCAGGGCAGCACGGGGAATGGTTCTGTGTGGCTTGGATAGTAGCAAAACAACCAAAAACAGATGTTTTAGGCGACGAAAATGAGGAAGAATGATGACAACAATGACTGAGAATGCTTGAGGTTATAGGACAACAAAAAAAAGGTTGTCCTAGGGGTACGACAACATGGAATATGGTTGGACAAAAAGGAACTGCAAGAAGAACAACAAAAATAATATTGTTAGGGCAGCCTGCAACAAGGAAGAATGCGTGAAAACGAAGCGGAAGGGATTAAAAGAATTTGAGGAAGGATAAATCGCCACCTCAGAATGAGACACGGCCGGAACATCACTCAATCCTCAAACACAATCCTATAAGGGAATATAGTGATGCTAATGACAGTCATAAACAAAAACACGATAAAAATTGTCCTAAAATATGAAAACAACATGCATAATATTAGAGAAACTTAGAAGGCAATCCCACAATAAGAAAGTATTCATCGACCCTCAGATTCACTGGATTGAAATAATTCACGCAAGGGTTGGATGGATGACCGGTCCAAGGGGCTCGGTGTTATTGTGCCCTACATAAGAGCGAGAGCATGCATCCCACAAAAGCGCAGTAGATGCACCATGTTATTCTTTCGGGATTGGAGGGGCTTCAACCTCATCTAGTATGATGATAAGCTATTGATCATGAGGTTTGGAAACATGCTCTATGGTGGGGTTGCCCTGTGTCTGGTATTGTTGCAGGCTGACGCTCTATCATCACTAAAACTAATCCCCCCGACGCTTCTTCACTAACCTCGAAATCCGCAGAAGGTAAGAGAACTATGCTCTTTCCGTTCTTGGTGAATGAGTAGGTGTTCTTGCATCCATCGTTAATTCGACGAGCAAAATGTCAGGGTGTCTCCCACGAGGTGTGATAGACATCTATGAGCATTATGTCATCCCACACTTGATCCTGTAACTAAATGAAAAACTCCACGAGGCATCTCCCATTAATGTTGACTATATTCATCTTCAACCATGCCAGGGAGTAAGGCTGGGAATGCCAATGAGTCGTTATGCTCAGCTTGTCCATCATCTGCATTGACTCCACATTCTTGTTGTTACCTCCACCGATGATAATGTTGCATATCATTTATTTCAGAGTGCAACGGGTGTAAAATATGTTGTGGTGAAGGCACTGTTCCTCCCTTATAGCCTCAGTCTGTGGGACCCGTCAAACCACAAACATCTCACCCACATCCAGTGGAGGTTGGTACTCACCCTGCTTTTCAACTGCCTCATATTTGCTCACCTCCTCCACTATGTCGTGTTCGGTGAAAGACACAACTTTGCTAGTCAAACGGCTGGAGATGATGTGTCCATATCCGTGGCACCTGAAGAATTTCCTAGTTGGAACTACGCTAGGGGTGCTATTCTTCTAAGGCCTTTTCTCACTATGGGAAGCTCTGTCAAACTCCTGGCTAGTCTTCTCAACTTAGGCGTGCTCCTACTAATGTCTCCAGCTGTGGGTGGTTGTCTGAAAGGTAATGGGTGCATGCTTTGCTTCTTTTGTCTCTCCATCTTCAGTGCTAAAGTCTGAACTTCACTCGACGTCCAATAAGGTTGTAGCTGGACAACATCAGTAATTAAGTGCTTCAGGCTCTTGAATGCCTAGTTGTCGTGTGTTCATCTGTCTCTGTCAGCTCACATTTCAACTTAAGTTGCATAAATTTTGTTGTGTACTCCTCCACTGAAGGTGGTGGAGCTTCAAGAAATTATTATAGCAATAGCATGGGGGTAGGTACTATCATTGCATCGCCTTCTTCATATTCTTCAAGGTAGCGATAATGTTCGACCCTTCACTCCATCTTTCTCACTTTAGATTCTCCCATCACAACAAGTCACTTTTCTTCAGTTTGATGGCAACAAGCTTCACCCTTTTGTTATCTGATATCTCTTTGTATTCAAATATCCTTTCAACAGGCTACAAACATTCAACAAAGTCATCTGAATTCATTCTTTCCTCGAAATCCGATAAATTTACATTCACTTCTAAGTCGTTGGATCCTTTAACAGACACTTGCTCTCTCGATGACACAAAGCTTCTTCTTGTGGACGCGGTTGTAGCAAAATTGCGGGAGCGACCAGCTAGCGATCCGACCGGTCCAAGTGAATCCCGAGCTGGGCGTCACAGGCGAGGATTTTGACGGGGCGAGCAGCCTCTCGCACCCCCCGCCTCCTTCCTTTTCTGTTCCTCCTTTGTATGGGAAGATTTTGATGGCTATCCAAGTATCTTTCTTGCCTCCCAACCCATCCTTCTTTGTAGGAGTTTCCCTTACTTCTTCTTTTCTTCACTCCTCCAATAAGAGTCTATATATTACTGTTTCAGAGACCTAGAGGGAGTTCTTGCTAGCTATTGCTTTCAGATTCCTGTGTGGAGTCCATTTTCCCTTTATGGGCTATATCCAAGAAGGTGGTAGTACTCCGGTTGTATCATACTCGAAGGTGGTGATTGTATCTTCCCTAAACCTTCCCTTCCCTTTCCCCTTAGCCGCCGACCACCACGACCCTTACCCCAATTGCCACTTGCCCACTTTCCAACCTCCAATTTGTTGTCCAGCCCCTCCAAACCGGCTGTCCAACACCACAACCCATTGTTTTGTAGCCAAACCTGGCGCCCAACACTCCATCTTTGTTGTCACCACCCTCGCTAGTCATCCTTATCCACCTAGCCAACCCCTACTGCCATTGGGATGCACTTTCGAGGTGTTTGTTTCGTCATTTAATGTTTAGGTGATGTTATTTTCAGTTTGCGAGTGTTGTATCCCTATTTCCCTATTAATAAAAGTTGTTTTTGTGGTTTAAGCATTCTCTTATGGTAACACTTGGTATTAGAGCTAGCCCAACCTTAGTCTCATCCTAGGGTTTCCTAACATTCGGCATAAACCAAAACATTCTTTCTTAGCACCAAATATCCTTTACACAACCTTAACCCTAACCCCACCAAAATTTTCCTTTCTTATTCCTAAACCTCAGCCATGCCACTAATGAGATACATGCTCGAGCCTACCCGAAAGGAGATAAGACGAGAGATCCACCAACTTCAGCGGTGGGTTACGAACATTGAGAATGAAATTCAATGGGAGATTACTCTTAACTGTGATCGAGAGACTCAAAGAGGAGAATGAGAGAATCTGAGGATGAAACGGGAAACACAATACCGATGCCTACCAGCTTGCAACAGACAAAAACTGCAAACTCTATTTCAGAAGTGGAGGGACCACACCTCCGAACGAACCCCACATTTTACAGGCAGGGGTCAACCTCAGGTTCTTATAGACAGAGTGCACCCAAGGGAACACCCATGACGGCCCCGTCCAAGGACAAACTGATTCAGAGAAGAGAACAAGTGAGACGGATTTGGTCACGTGGAATCAGAATGCACCCCAAGGGAGATATCTGTTTTACTGAGCAGGGTGTTGTTGAAAAATTGGGTAATCACACAGTTGATATGGAAGAAGATGAAAACTTTTGGGAGGATTCTCCACTTGCAGCTAGCGAGAAAGAGAAGCCATCAATTCCAATTGACCCCAAGAAAGAGATTTCAACTAAATTAATAGTAGCCATTCTGAAAAGTAGTGACCTCGAGGTAATGAGCGTTCAAGCAGAGTATGAAACTGTGGCACCTTAACATATCGTTTCATAAGAGTTGAGAGGAGCAACAACAGGGCCAACCTTGGCAATCCAAAGGGTTCACAAGCTTGAGGGACCGACATCAGATACTGGGCCGCCATNCTTGGGCAGGCTGTATAAAAAATGATCTTAATCTATTAGAACTAAATAAAAATGTGCACTCAATAAAACACAATGGAGAAAAAAGATTCATAATAGTGAGATAAAGGCTTTGTTGTTGTTGTTGTCGTCTAACTACAAGTATAGCTTCAAGTTAAAAAATGAATTTCACGCAGATATATATTTAAATTCAACATTAGCTATAATTCATGTATAAATTCATAGTTTAACACCAAATTATCTTCCACATCGGAGGATTTCTCAAAAAAATACTCATGAATTTTAAGATTCTTCGATAATCTCAGCTGGAATATGCATGATTGTTTTTTTAAGTTCAAGTGTGAAGGCTTTAGAGAGAGGGGTAATATATTCTTTTTATAAACTTCAATTATAAGTGTGTAGTAATAACAAAACTATCACAATAGGCCTCAAACTTTAAAGATCAAGACAAATGCTCAAAAATGAATTTTTACGAATTATAACATAGTTCATTCATCGTCTCTCTTACAAGTCCTTCAAAGAAATAGGAACCATGTCACACAATAACCAAAACTAATGATTAAACCAAGAAATCAGTAGTTCATCTGACTAGAACTAACTTAATAAACCAAACAAATGTACTAAAATTTCAGGGAACACGGCTTGCCTTCAATGGAATCACGATTATAAGCACACATCTGCAAAAGATTAATTCTATGAAATGAAAACAATAACGAAACATCAACATTCAGAAGGTTGATGTGCTCTTCTCAACAGTTAAGGTTTGCATTTTTTTAATTAAAATCGTCTTCTAGAATTTTTTTTTTTTAATTTTGTGTCAACATATTGCAACATGGTTCTGTATCTGATTACACTTCAAATATATTTTAAAGAAAATTAGCACGTCTATTAGAATGGTAATGGGCTCATACTTAATTGAGGGGCAAAATCTACCTGATAGGCGGATAGACCAAAAAAAACAAAGCGGGGAGGGGGGTAGCATTGCCATAAATAACACACAATTTGTATGTATTTAAATATTCAACACCTAAACACTCATGTTCACATGCATACTGCTCAAATCTTTAATATCACACCAAAAATCCAACCATCATTACATTTTAAAAAGTGAAATACAACTTTTATGGTTATGTCTATGCTACCAAGTAATTATAAGTGTAAATACAAAGATCCAACCATCATTACATTTTAAAAAGTGAAATACAACTTTTATGGTTATGTTTATGATACCAAGTAATTATAAGTGTAAATACAAAGATCCAACCATTATTACATTTTAAAAAGTGAAATGCAACTTTTATGGTTATGTTTATGATACCAAGTAATTATAAGTGTAAATATCAAACTTTGGGTGTTAGATATGTGAATATATAAAATTTTGTGGTATGTATGTAAATTTCCCAAAAGATACCAATTGATCAACCTATAACTTTATAAGCTATTCGTTTTAAGTAATTGCCTCGAGCACATTACAGTGCCTCTGCTTAGGCAAAGACAACNAAGATCCAACCATCATTACATTTTAAAAAGTGAAATACAACTTTTATGGTTATGTTTATGATACCAAGTAATCATAAGTGTAAATATCAAACTTTGGGTGTTAGATATGTAAATATATAAAATTTTGTGGTATGTTTGTAAATTTCCCAAAAGATACCAATTGATCAACCTATAACTTTATAAGCTATTCATTTTAAGTAATTGCCTCGAGCACATTACAGTGCCTCTGCTTCGGCAAAGACAATTTAAATATCAGGAAATCAAATAAATCATTTTGTTGCTTTCACTTTTGATATCATGCTTTGCAACCAATGTTGATTGGTGTAAAGCTATCAAGAATGAAACTTGAAAAACTCCATTCAGATTCACTCTTCAATCAGAAAATGAAATTGGATCAAGATGCATGT
>JXCR01143275.1:13878-45969 GCA_002079205.1 Phalaenopsis hybrid cultivar | reverse complement strand
GATTTGAAAGTCTTGGGTATAAATGTAAAAATCAAAGTTATGTATGTTAATGTCTAATTTATTTTTAAAATTAAGAGAAGTAATTTAGCAAACAGTTTTTATGACAAAAATATTTTTAAATAATAATAAAAAAACAGTGCTGTTGGTGGGTTGGTATGCTTTTTGTTGGTCCAGTTCTTTGAGTAATCTCTCTTCTATGTTGCATAGGATCACAAATATCACAAACGAAATTGGGATTCATGAAGGTCTGACCAAAAATTGACTTACCCGAATCTGACTTGTCTTCAACCCGCAGACCTGACTAGGCCCATATAATTCATTTAACATAAAAAAATAACCATTATTTGGTCTGAATCGATTTTAGATCAATTTTAAGTCGAACGGTTGATTTTAACTTAATTTAGGATTGTGAGGTCCACTCAAATCTGAAGAAAATTAAATGGGTTTGTATCTTTAACTTGAATCTGATAAAAAAAATAATCATTTGGGTCAATCCAAATTCAAATTTCTTATTCAGACTTGGGAAGAATTGGGTCAATTTTAAACTCCTCTTGAATTTCTCCCTAACCGGAGAACATGTAAATCCAACAGTGGAATCAATTGATTGCAGCTTTTAAATAACGATGAAGAATGTATCAAACCAAAATAATTAATTATTATGCTTTGTTCATGATTAAATATTATTAATTTCTCTTTCAGCAACTTTTCCTTTAGGATTAATACATCAAACAAAGCCAAAGTTTATCATGCAATACAAAAAGTGGTATTTACATATATCACATCTTAAAATTTCTATTTGCATATGAAGCACCCCAAACCTTTCTAATTCCNCTTTCTTATTTACAAAATAGTACCCTGTTTCATCCAACTTTTCAAATTTTGGCTCGGATATTAAAGCTCTTCGTAATATTTATTTTTATATCTGTGTATGAAAATATATATATTTCAACAATTACACACATAACATTCAAAATAATACTATTTACAAATTGGCATCTCTTTTGTCATTTTTTTTCAAATTCTTACTCAAATATCAAAATTCATGAAGTTTATATTTTTAATTTGGGTCAATTTCATTTAAACCACCCGAAACTTTTTATTTATAAATCAACCACTCTCTATCATATCAAATATCAAAAATCATCATAAACTTTAACCCGTATTTTCATTTTTTATCAAATTCTTAATAATATGATTATGACAGACACAAAAGTGTAAATATATTAATTTTATAGTTAAATTATAAATATCATTATTTTAGATGGTCTCAATGTAATTAACTTTTTTATTTTTTTTTATTGTGAAACCGTAAATGGATTGATTGGTTGCTCAAAGTCATCTTGTGTTAGTTTTATAAAAAATAGTATTTAGGTGCTATTCTCGTAATTATCTGAATAAAAAGGATAATAGAATGGTGGGCGGGATGGCGCCTGCAGCTGCAAAGGTGGTGCTATGAATTCAATGGCGACTGCTTCGGCTCGGCGCATTTCCCCTCTCTTTTCCTCTTGTGGGGTGACCTCCCTTCACCCGCCGCCGCAGCTGGAAGCCTCCACCACAGTCATCTCCGTATCTACTCGGAGCATTTTATACCGCCAGCCGCTTCGCTCTCCGGTGGCTCGAAGAAGGGAGNGGGTGACGTCCCTTCACCCGCCGCCGCAGCTGGAAGCCTCCACCACAGTCATCTCCGTATCTACTCGGAGCACTTCATACCGCCAGCCGCTTCGCTCTCCGGTGGCTCGAAGAAGGGATTTCCTTGGAGGAATTGCTCTGGTCTCCGTATTGTTGATAGATTCGCCGGATTCGAAGGCGAGGGAGGTCGAGGTCGGCTCTTATCTTCCTTCGTTCTCGTCGGACCCAACGTTTGTACTCTTTAGAGCCACTCCTACTGATACTCCTGCACTCCGGNTGGTCTCCGTATTGTTGATAGATTCGCCGGATTCGAAGGCGAGGGAGGTCGAGGTCGGCTCTTATCTTCCTCCGTTCTCGTCGGACCCAACGTTTGTACTCTTTAGAGCCACTCCCACTGATACTCCTGCACTCCGCGCCGGTATTATCTTCCTTAGTTTTCTGTATTCTGTCATTTTTTAATGGTTGTTTGAATTATAGGGTTTTTTTCGAGGCAGTGAAGATGTATCGCTTGGTAATGTTAATTGAGCCGCCCATTTTTTTTAAAATGCTTCTAGTTTGGTTGTCGTCGGGTGTGCGTTCTTTGCTATTGATACTGAAAATTTTTTTGTATTAATTACAAGGCTATAGTTCTTAACCAACCCATAGATCATTTACATTTCTTTTCATTTATTTCAATTTTTTTGAATCCGTTCAATGTATTTCGTAGATTTTCCACCACTGTTGTGACCATCAATGCCTTGACAGAGGGATATCTTTCTTGGGCTAAAAGGCTCGTTGATGAGATCTATTCAAAGTTTTTTTTTATCACGGTTTGTTTTGGAACTGATAAATAGAGATGTTAGCCTTGGGGATCTTCAAGTTTGCAGCCTCTGTCAATTATGTAGATGCAAGTAATATGTTACATAGTTAAAGCTGACAAATAATGATAGCAATGGATTACTAGTAATAGGCGTGTTTGTACTGATTCTCCATATGCAAAGCAATTGCAGTTGATGAACTGATAGGTAATAAATAAAGTTCTTGTTGCTTTGCAAAAAGGATGNTTAAGGGGGTTTTTTTTTTTTTTTTTTGGCATATTAAAAATGTTTTAAGTGCTTTATACGTAAATAGAAACTTTAGGGAGTGGAATTATCTCTGTTTTGGGGCTTTAAACTGTATAAAGAATATTGCCAACTACTATGGCAAGTTGGCAGCTTGATTTTTTCTCATTAATCTGAAACATAAAGCTTCTCATTTACGCAGTCAAATCTGTTGGCAGCACATTCAACTGATACAATAATTATTCAATCACTTAAAGAATAAGCATCCCTCTCTTAGGATTTGGTACACCCTTTTCATTTTGTTGGCTTAACTATCTGTGAAACCAAACATTGTGAATTTAGCTCGAAGGTAGTTAATTGCTCGAAAATTGATTCTAATTATAGCTCGCATCAAGATCAGATCGAAATAAACGAGAAAAGTTATGAGCCAAAATTTTGGATCAAATTTTTTTGAGCAATAAACTAGTACGTTCTAATTGGCTCAATTTTTTTTATCTATAAAAAATATTTAATGATCAATAAAATCAAATATAACGGACCCAAATAAATCAATTTTGGGCAATCTTTCAGATTTTGAGCCAATTTCGAGCTGGAACTGATAAAAAAAACTCAAATTTGAGCCAACTCATTTCGATTTGGAGCTGAATTGAGATCGATTCAATCGAGCCGAGTTGGCTCAATATCGAGCATAATAAGCCTCGAGCCTATTTTAATCTAAACTCAATCCATTCGAGCTAATTTTGGGCCGATGCGGGTCTATCTCGGTTCAAATTAAGCTTGTTAAAGGTTCTAATGAAACCTTTCCTCAACATCAACATCATCATCTTTGCTGGAAGGCCAAAAAAAAAAAACAGATTGTTAATGGTTGAATTTTGATTTTGGATAAGCCATGTGAGATTAGCGTCTAATTTAGGTCAGTTTAGGTGACTAAAAAATAATCGGGTCCAGTTCGATCCAATCAGTCAATTTGAAAATAATAGTTTAACTCGTTTGATTCTTTTTTTAGTTAAAACTCAGATTTAGCTATAAAAAAAGGTGTTTTTATAGGATTATGATGTCTAATTTGGCAGAAGATATTATGTGCGGATAATTGACATGTGGGCAACATCATGGATCTCACCACGCTTTGTGCGCCATGGTGTGGTGCGGTCCATGCAATCGTTTGAAAGTCCGGACGATGGATGTAATATTTTTTCTTATTGAGAGTTGTGTAATAAGAGAGTTTAATTGGGTTTATTTGTAAAATGTTGTAACCTCTATTTAAACACATATGCTGAATGAAAAAGAGAATTTTTGACTTATTCACTTTCAATTTGGTATCAGCCAATCCTAGCAGCCCGCATCGATCACATCCTGCCGCTCCCTGTCTGCATCGATCGCCACTCCCGATCTTCAGGGCCCAATGCTTGTGCTTCTACACGCGAAGACCGGTGCGGGAGATGCACCTGTGTTCCGTGAGGGAGACGCAGTTGTGTCGAGCGCCACTCGATGCCTTTCAGGTCGCCGCCATCCCTTGTCGTCGTCCTCCTAACTGTTGTCCTCCAGGCTGCCACCATCTTTCTAGGACGCCCCTGTCGTTTGTCCAAGCCACTGCTGCAACCTCCTTTCCAAGCCGGCGCCGCCATACCTACTGCAGTCGGGCCGCCACACGAAGAAGATCCTGATCTTGATGATGAGATGGATCAAAATTGAGTCTAAAGGAGGAAGGGAATTCTTCATGGTTTGTATGACATAGAAGCGAGTTCAGGTGATCGAAGATGACAGGAGATGGAAATAGTGTGGAGAGTAAAGTATGGTATCTTCTGAGAAGGATTGATCCCGAGGCCCTGAAGGTCCTTGTAAGGCTCATATAGGGAGCTAGTACCTTGACAAGACAACAACTTAAATGCAGGCCTCAACGGAAGTGAAGCTAGATCTCTCTCCCATGTATCTAAAGCTTGAATGACCGGTCACTTATCTGAGTTTGTCACGTTAGATTGAGACAACTTTAGTAGGGAAGAGACTGGAGAGGTATCTGACCGAGGACAAACCAAAAAGTGATAGTACTAAGAGAGGTAAGTGGCAAACAACTCACGCTTTAGTCTACACCTGATAGTACTGAGAGAGATAAGTGGCAAACAACTCACGCTTTAGTCTACACCTAGCTGCTCAACTCAATGGTTCCGCTAATCGCAGTCTCAGATGATGGCATGCAAATGGTGAGGGACATTTAGGCAAAGTTGAAGAAGATTAGAAAGTGCTACAACTGTGGTGAAGTTGGTCATCTAAGCAGTGCCTGCCCTAAGCCAGCGAAGGAGAGAGAGGTCGATGGACGTGGATAGGGTAGAGGTCGAGGTCGTGGTCGTGGGGGTTGGAAATGTGGAATTAGCGGCAACCGGGCAAGTACCACAACTTGGTATCATTGAAGAGCAAAAATCAACTAGTTGCAGCAAGATCAACAACAGAGGCATAATACAAGAGCATGACATTAAGAGTTGCAGAGATGATGTGGCTGAAAGTTTCATTGGTTGAACTCAAAGTGGATCCGGGAACTCAAATGAAGTTGTGGTGCGACAACAAATCGGCAATCAACATTGGTAACAACTCGGTCCAACACGATAGAGCCAAACTTATGGAGATTAATAGATTCTTCATCAAGGAGAAGCTGAATAACAAGTTATTAAAATTAAGTCATGTAGCTACTAGAGAGAAGGTGGTTGATTGACTCGCTAAGGGATTCAGTTCGATGGAATTAGCTAGATTATGTANAATTTAAATTATGCCATGAATGATGTATAATTTTCATGCATGTTGTATGGTTGATACCATAGTTAACCCAAATCACTATAAAAATAAAAAATATTATTGTTGAATTCAAAGAGGGTTACGGTGACGACTCTTCAAACAAGAAATAAATGATATATAATATAAAACGCAAAAGAAAACACCTCTGAAGTGTATCCCATGGTGGTGGAGGTCGACTAGGTGGATCGGGATGGTCGGCGGGAGATGGCGGCAACAAAGGAATGCTAGTGGCAGCGATGGGGAAAAAGAATGGAGCAGTCCTGAGTGATGACAGCGAGGAGTTGGGGTGGATAGCCATGGGACAACAAGAAGGAGGTGTCCCCCAGCAGTCTCGGGCTGTCCTAAGCAGCTGTAGCACAGTGGAAGGGTTGGGATAAAAGGAAGGGGGTTTGGTTTGGGCAGCACCAATGTTGGAAGGGATGGGAAGGTTGCTGGTCGGCGGATGACTTCAAAAAACAACAAACTGAGGGATGTTAAGGGTGACTGCAGCGAGGTATGGCGGCAAGGAGCAACGTGAGAGGATGTTGAAGGCTATGTAGCACCGACACTTTTAAAAATTTGATGTACCCGTGTCGAATATGTATCAGACAGGTACTGACATATGTTCGACACTACAAAATATATGTATGAATTTTTTTTAGGCACGAACGTATCCGGGACAGACCTCAATACTATATTGGACGTGAGTCTAACACTTTTGAGAAAATAGGACACAGGAAAGAGAAAATTATAAATATACGGATAACTTTAATTATATCTCATAGTCAAAATGGCCCCATCTCTTGTCATGCTGAAGCTCTCTCTAACATTTATCAAATTCGAGCATCGAATGTGGTCAATATTCGTCAAAGCCAAGCATTAGTAATTCTCTATTTGTAATCATATGATTTATTTAAATCTTGATAGATAAGTTGGATTATAAGTTGATTATATCTAATTTTAAAAACTAATTTTCATAAACATGAAGCTTTATAATATTAATTAAATTTATGTAGTTAAATTGTATTCTTGTTTAATTTGTGTTGTGAATGGAAAAATATATTTTTTATATTAATAATTAATCGAATAAAAAAATGTGTCAATGACGTGTCGTGTACTACTTTTTTTAATTGTCATGTTCGTATTGTGTCATGTCGTATACGTCTCTGAGCTTCATGGGCGAAAGGGAATAGGAGGATGGCAATCACCGTCTCGGGAGAGAAATACAGCCTGAGTACCACCCAATCCCTCAGATACTGCCCTCGAAGCAGAAAACAGATGCTGACGGTTGTCTTAACAGAAATCTGATATCTGAAATTAATCAAAGACTAACCCAAAGCAAACAAAACAACAACTATATACTAGCAAGGAGAGCGGCAACTAGAAAGAAAGGAGGCAGAAGAGGCATACAGGAAAATAGGGAAGCTTTGGCGGTACTTCCTGCCCCTTTGGAGGGGGAGAAAGGCTGGTCCACTCTTCTGCTGGACTAGAATACTCCAGGATGAACCAATTGGTCGGGACAACCTTTTCCTCAAGCCCCGCGCTCCCACAAGCCCTACGTCAGCCTCCCAAGGTTGGGGGAGATGACTTCATATGTTGAAGCTTCTAGTTCATTGTTTATGGTCGTAACAGTACCTGGATCCCACTGTTGACTGCACTGTCTCCCAAAGCATCAAAAAGCCTTCTTCACTTGTGAGCATACATGCATATTGATGCGCTTTATTGGAAACCCACTGCTAAAATGAATTGAGTCTGCATGTCTCGCTTATGCTGTTGAATAATCTCGACTTAATCCACATCAGTTGAACTTGATTTGAGGTGAGGGTGGCCTGAACCTCTCCGAACGGTGGTGGACATGGTGGTAATGTGTCGATCGTGATATCCTGAAATACCCTCTATCATGCATGTCTCATGTCTGGAGTGGGTGTCTCAGTCCTATCATCTCCTGTCATCACTAAAACGGGATTCATCGATGCTGCTCTGCTAACAAGGGCGCCTGTGATCTTGTGCTCCACCGAAGAGACAAAGACTGCATTTTCTATTCTTGGTAAAGGAATTTGTATTTCTGAATCCGTTGTGTTGAGTTCCCAGTTCTAGGCCCATTAAAACTCTAAAAGGGTTGTGCTTGCTAGCTAAATAGACCACTTGTTCCTTTTGTAAGAGTGATGGCGTGCTTCCACCTTGAATAAGGTATNATTGGTTTTTTGGGTTGTGAAAATTATACATGAAATAAAATATTTTTGAGATGAGCACAAAACTTTCTAACTATAATTTTATTTCTGTTGTTCGAGTAATTTCATTTTTTTGTCTGAGTAATCATTTTCATTATCGTCCTCGTAAGAGAAACAAAGTTATATATTGGGTAAGCAATTGCCCATACGAATTTGAGTTTTATTTATATAAATATAGAAATTTAATAATTTTTTCTTATATAATTTATGTAACTTAGAAATTTTGTCCCTTCGATATATTTTTTTTCTCTCAAAACTTAAAATAAAAGTAAATATTTGTTGATTTTGCCCACCCTACAAAAACAGGGCTGTTTAATTATATGAGAGCAAGACTATCTGCCCATGAATTACTATGTACATGGCTTGAAGGAAGCCTTTATAATGATTTTCTATTAATTTGCTAAGCTTTGCTTGTGATGTTCAGACAAGGAAAGAGAGCTTGGAGCTTCCCAAAATGAAATTAAAGCCTTGAAGGGATCAGAATTTCTGAAAGATAAAGCTGTGTTGGAAGTAATTATATTAAGCAAATAAATTTCTTTATCCCCATCATTAAATTTCACCATTTTTTACTGTATTTTGTGCTTAAAATCTTCAGCTAAGCAGTGCATTGAGGAAGCTTGAACAGAAGCTTGTAAATGCAGAAAAGCAAGCAGAGGATAAGGTGACTTTCTTCCTTCCCTGCATCCTCTTCATTTCAAATGTTAGGAAATTTTATATATGTGGCTCCATATAATATTATAATTTTACATTTGGTGCTATTTTAGTCTTTCATTAATTTATTAAAATTGTTATAAAACATTAGAAGGCTACTTAAATATCTCAATCTTGTGCTTATGATATTGACCATAATGAAATTCAGAATCTTGAAATCAAGAGGCTAATTGGTGAGAAGAAGGCTGCATTATCAACACAGTTAGCCGCAGAAGCAACTCTAAGAAGAATTCATGCAAGTCAGAAGGAAGCTGATGATTCAGTCTCAGTTGGGGCTCTTATTGCGCCACTTGAAGCTGAAATTAAAATGTGTAAAAATGAAGTAATAAAAATTTTCATGAAAATGATGCTAAAGTTATCGAACTAATTGCCTAGCTGTGTTCTTACTATGGGTTTGCTGTGCCGCAGATTTCAGCTCTTCAAGAAGACAAAAAGGCTTCTGATCGCCTAATGAAATCCAAAGAGCTGGCTTTAGTGGAGGCAGAAAGAAGCTTAAATGCTGCTCTAGAAAGGGCTCTTATGGTGGAAAATTTACAGAATCAGAATACTGATTTGAAACGACAAGTAGAAATATGCCTGGTGTGGTTGCTTGGTTGACTGTATTTCATTTTTGAACACTTATTACTTGCAATTTTCAAGTTTGAAAATGGTTTTGTGGATTGTTTTGTAGGAGGAAAATAAATTTTTAGAGAAAACAAATCATCAGAAGGTCGTCGAGGTCGAAAGGCTTTCGCAAACTATTCGTGAGCTTGAGGAGTGCATTTTAGTTGGGGGAAAGGCTGCTAATGCTGTCCGCGATTATCAGCGCCAAGTTGCTGAATCAAACGTAAAATTTCATCCTAAAAATCAAATTTTGGTGAAAATTTTAGAAATTTAACATTTTGATCTTCTCTTAATCGGCTAAAAATCAAATTTCGATTTGAAAAAAATGGGTTTTAGGAGGTGATAAAGACACTTGAGAGAGAGCTGGCGAAAGCTAAGATCAGTATGAATCGTGTTGCGACCGTCGTGGCAAATGAGTGGAAAGAGGAAGGAGACAAACTCATGCCAGTAAAACAATGGCTTGAAGAGAGGAAGTCTATGCAGGTACTGCAAGAATTGCTTTACTTCTTTGTTTCAGCTTCAAAGATAGAATTCTTAAAATGTTTACCAAATAGCTTCGTTTCCTTTGCAAATTGAAGTTTACAAGATTTGATAACATTGAGAACATAAAAGAAGAGGGAAATGTTGAAAGTTTATGTAGTTCGGTTGATACTGTTTAATGCATTTCTATTTCTGATTACATGAAATATTCTTTGGGTATAATTTTCTGAAAGTATAAATTATTGATTCATGTAAAATTTCTATTTTTTTGCTTCTTTTTGGCATTTCTCTTTCATTCTTTCATTTTTCTTTCTTAACAAATATGGATTTTGCATCATGACAAATCTATGAATTTTACATATGACCTTGGAAAGATGTGATTGTAGGGTGAAATACAAAGACTGAAGGACAAGTTAGTAATATCAGAAAGAAGTGCAAAAGCAGAAGCTCAACTCAAAGTAAGAAGCAACATTCTCATTTTTTACATGTTAACATTGCATTATACATTTTAGAATTTTCTTTGATATTTTTCTATTTTCAGGATAAATTAAAGCTTCGTCTAAGAACATTGGAAGATGGCTTCAAGCAGTCATCAACTTCATCAACCATCAAAACGACAAACTGTGCTGAAAACATCATATCTTCTTCTCCAAATAATGTGAAACCGAAACGTTCTATGTCTCAGCCAAGAGGTTCTTTAACTGCTGCAAGTAAAATTTCAGTAAAACAGCAGTCTAATTCATCAACTAGAACTGCTGACTCCTGCAAAACTATGCAGAGATCAAACAGCCAGAAAGGAAAATTCATTTCAAGCGAAAATTTGATAAAGAAAAACTTGTGGGTTTCAAAAAGCAAATTTTATGATGAAAGTGGGAAGGAAAATATAGCTAAGAAAAACAATGTTGAAGAACATGTTGGTGATTCTTCTCCTAAAAAAAATGATGATTCAGAGGTCAAATCAAATGAAAATCATGCCAATGAAGTATCACAAAATACTGAGAACCAACAAGAGTTATGCAGCGATACGGTATCAGGTTTTCTATATGATAAATTACAGAAGGAAGTCATTAGTTTAAGAAAATTGCAGGAGGAGAAAGATGAGTTATTGAATGCTAAAGAATATGACATCAATGTAAAATCATAATATTCATTTTTCATACTCAATTTTCTTATGATTTTATTTCTTCAGATTTTAAATGATTTTCTGTTTATACAGTTACTCAAGAGAAAAATAGATGCACTTACGAAGGCTATGGAGGTGGAGGCAAAGAGTATGAGAAGAGCAATTGCAACAAGAGAAAAAGAAGTTCTCCAGAAATCTGAAGATAATAAGCAGAAGAACAGAAATACTAACATGGTCAGAAGATGAGCCACTCTTTCTAAATTGCTTGACAAACCCTGAACATTGAACTTGTGCTTGTGATAGGAAGCTTAATTCGGGATTAGGATGCGAAAAATGCTCAATGTTTGGGATCAACTCATGTTAGTTTGACAAAGGTTAGCGTTAGACTCAGTTATTTGGGTTATGTAAGAGAACCACCACTCTCAACCTACATCTTCATTTCTTCTCAACATAGTGAATATCTTCTCTTCTGCCCGTGAGTTTTCCAGTTTAAGATTTTCTACATATATCAATAAGTCACTTGTTTGTGTTTGTGATATGTCTTTTCCTTATTATTCCCTTAGAATATACTCCATAATTTTGGACAATACGAAGAAAATCACAGTTCTTTTTTGGCCATTAATCTATATCAATGCACTCTTGAAATTGGAGTTATCAACTTAGTTTAGTGTTAATATTCAACTTGACAATTATCTAGCCAATTGTGAGTAAGATTTTTCAGGTCTATAATTAACTCGTGTGACTGCATGTTTTATAGACTCAACGAGAAACAGATAGAGTCAAACAAAGCCGAGCACTTTTATGATCAACTCATTCACATTCTTAACTGAAGCCTCAAGTCCCCACAAACTAAAAAAAGCATAATCATTTGAAAAGCCCAGGTAGCTAAAAGTATTATTATGATGGTAGTGTGACATCCTTAAATCTAAAGTAATTAAGAGGGAATATTTTGATTTTGTTGAAATATTTGGAGGTATATCATGATGTTAGGTATTAGTATTTATATATTTTAATTATGACCCTAATCTTCTGGTATTCAAAGGAGGTTTTTGTTGTAATTGTGACTAATAATGTTGTGATAATGTACATTGTGATGGATATAAAAGGAGATAAGATGGGTAGAGCTCATTTTTTTTTTCATTTTTTGTGTAATTAATAAGTTTGACATTAAAATCATTTTAAATTTGTAAACAACATGGAAAATATTTGGATTTATGTTTGGTGATTTGCAACTGAATATCAAATTACATATCATCAAGCTACATAACTTACCACCTCATGTTGGTTTAGAGGAAGAGATGAAATTAAAAGGTCATTAATTAGTGCAAAAATTATTTGAAATTAAATATTTGGTAATTGATTTTTTTTTTGTTTATTCAAAATTTTCTATTTAAATTTAAAATTTAAACTCTTTTAATAATTAGAAAAGACAAATTGTCTTTTGACTTGTTCATCTTAATGAATTAAAGGACAAATCCAATCACTAAAAATATAGAAAAGACAGATAAAATTGGAATATATGCTTGATAAATTTGATTTGTCTTTATGTTTATTGCTTTAATTTGTAAATTAAGTATCTTAACATCTTATAATTAGTTGTCTTTTTTTTTTATAAAAAAAATACAAATTTTAAAATGGATCTCTAGCTGGCTCGTTCGAAATAGCTCGTGTTCATAATTGGCTCGTGAACAGTGTGTTCGTGTTCGACTCAAATTCGTAAAACTAAAATTGAGAAAAATAGATGTAAAGTGTGGGATTCAAACCTGGATCAAATCTATACAAATGAAAACACTAACCACATTACNGCCGAACACGAGCGAACAAACTGTTGTTCCTGTTCGGCTCGTTTACATTTCGAGCTTAAAAATTTGTTCGTGCTCAGTTCGTTAGGCGTAACAAACGAGTCGAACACGAGTTGTTCACGAACAACGAGCCAAATTGACGGCACTATTTTTAACCATGCTAGCCTGTAGCTAGTATAATAAATAGATACGACTTGACCTTCTATTTAAATAAAAAATAATTTTAAATATTAAAGAAATGTGAGCTGAAATAGGCTATTAGAATTTAATTTTAAAATATTCAAAAATTATTTTAACACTTCTATAAACTCTACGATTAAGCATAATTAATCAAATCAAGCACATAAAAACTTCATATCATAGTTAATTAGTACAAGACTGACATGTAATTAGCCCAAATTATCAAATAAGTTACACCATCCAGAATATATATATATATTTTTTTTTTCTAAAAATGCTTATAAACAACTTATTACATAACACTGCACGGGTTAGGAACCTGTTCACAATCACAAGAGAACTGATATGTGACCGGCTTACCGACAGGCGGCAGTGACGGAGGACAGACCATCGGCCACCCGTAATAGCCGCACCGACAGCTGTCATTACACCACCCATAGCACCGTCGGCCACAGCATACCGGTAAGGTCGGACCGGCAGTGAGCCCGACCGGCAGTATCGGCAAGTAAACCGGTTGACACTTCTTTTCCGGTTCGGGCGAAACCGGCTTATTCTCGCCCGGTTTATTGTCCTGCGGTATCGAGATATCGACGATAAGTTTGCGGGCCTTGCAACAGAGCTTCTTCTTTGTACAGATTGGATCGAACGGCCCAGAAATCGTCACTGTTCTATTCTTCTCGTCGTATGCTACTTTCTCGATGGGAACTTTGTCTAAATTTAATTTAGAAGCCAGTTAAGAAAATAATTAGAAAATTTGATCGACGTTAATTATGATTTTGATAATTTTAATTTTTTTTTTTATATAAATACCTTGGAGTTTGCAGATAACATTCTTTATCTTCTTGAAACAGCGATGGCACTCCAGATGATGAACGGTCAAGATTATTGTTGAAATCTATAATATATTTTAATTATTTAACTTTAATGAAGGTCAGCTTATAAGTGCGGTGGCGTCTTTGAAAACGCTGCGGTACAGTTTAGATCGCATGTTTTGTCTGTTTATCCGAAAACGAAGTTCCATTTTTACATTTAACGCAGGCCGCGGGACGACCGCAGCGGTCGACCCCTGCGGTTGACCCGTAGGCTGCGTTTCAGGATAAACTGGTTACTTATCCTGAACACACAAGCTGCCCCAAACACATTGTAAGAGTGATAAGATATGGGGTTTTGTTAGAGTTCAGAAGTAGTACACAAATGAAATATGCAGAAGAAAAACTATATTAGTTATTGAAATAAAGTTTTAATTAAGCAAAAAAATAACACGTATCATATAAATTATGCCACATTTCTTTGATTTGGTAATAAAATAAATTTTGAGAAATAAAATGTTGAAAGATAGTACCTCGCCTGTCATTCTTTTGATGAGAGAGAGAGAGAGAGTGAGAAGAAGAAGAAGAAGAAGAAGAAGAAGAAGTTGTGACGATAGGTGAAGACATGTAGAGGCCAATATATATGAAGTTGAAGAAGAGAGCAAGGTAAGGAGGGGTATGCTGATTATCCAATGGAATGTCTCCACGTGGCATCTCATATATTTCATTAATATCTTCTTACGATGAGAGGATATTACAGACAAAGTATGGAAAGTCTGGATGTAGAAATATTACATTCAGATACAGCAAGAATATAATGTTGTATTTTAGCTTGATGGGATTGAATGTCTCAGAAATTCGAAATCATGACTTCTGACGTAGTTTGCGTTAGGAGTTCAATGATGGGGCTCCATGAGCAAAGCGGGTCCCACCGTAATACACTGGTATTGACCAGTGTTAAGAATAGTGGGGCCCGCTTGACACGTGGTGCGTCGCCATTGAACCGAATGCATCCGGAGTCTTAATGTAGTATTTTTTTTTCCAGAAATCTTGACTGCTTATATTTTATGAATGTGCTCTCAATCAACATTTAATTTATAAAACATTTAAATAAAATAATAACAAAAAACTCATGAAAGTTTATTATGATTTTAGCATTATCTTTTTTTTAAACAAAACTAACCTTATTTTTTACAGTTTTTTTTTTAATTATTATAATTATATTGTCCAAGATTCTTCTTCATAGAAAAAAAGTCTCTTGAGGTCACGAGTTTAAGTCAGTCTTAGTGCATCTGTCTTGCAGCGCGGGATTGAGTGATTAGACACATCATAGTGGCTGTGAGCTCACATTATAACCTTCGATCATTCTTTTAAAAGATATATATAGGGGTGGAATAAAGTTATCTCGAGAGTGGCCAATTGCCCCTCCTCGAATTCAAAGTTTCTCTATATAAATAATATAATTTAATATATTAATTTAAATAGTTAAATAATTTTGCATCCTCATGGGTATATTTTGTGCCCAAAAATTTTATTTTTTTCTTCTTTTCTAACATCAAACAACCAAATGAATCCAAGCGTACCAAAACTCATGAAAGCTATATAACCTCTTATTTAGTAAATTGTATCCATTTTCAAAGCATTAAATCTTATGGTGAAAAGCAACTACCAGAAGTTGTTTAATATAAATGAGACAAACTTTTCTAGATTCCTTTCATGCAATTATGCATTTTCTTCACTAAAAAGGAATAAAGAGAAAAAAAAATGATATCTTAATTAGTTAANTTCATGCAATTATGCATTTTCATCACTAAAAAGGAATAAAGAGAGAAAAAAAATGATATCTCAATTAGTTAAAAGNATGATGGGGCTCCACGTATAAAGCGGGTCCCACCGTAATACACTGGTATTCACTATTGGACCGAATGCATCGTGAGTCTTAATATAATATTTTTTCCAGAAATCTTTACTGTTTATATTTTATGAATGTGCTCTCANGGGCTCCACGTATAAAGCGGGTCCCACCGTAATACACTGGTATTCACTATTGGACCGAATGCATCGGGAGTCTTAATGTAATATTTTTTCTCTCAATCAACATTTAATTTATAAAACATTTAAATAAAATAATTACAAAAACTCATGAAAGTTTATTATGATTTTAGCATTATTTTTTTTTTTAACCAAAACTAACTTTATTTTATACTGTTTTTTTTTATTATTATAATTATGTTGTCCAAGATTCTTCTTCATAGAAAGAAGAAGGTCCCTTGGGGTCACGAGTTCAAGTCAGTCTTAGTGCATCTGTCTTGCAGCGCGTGATCAAGTGGTTAGACACATCAGAGTGACTGTGAGCTCACATTATAACCTCCGATCATTCCTTTAAAAGATATATATATGCGTGGAATCAAATTATCTCGAGAGTGGTCAATTGCCCCTCTTCGAATTCATAATTTCTCTATATAAATAATATAATTTAATATATTAATTTAGATAATTTCATAATTTTGCATCCTCACGGATATATTTTTTGCCCAAAAATTTATTTTTTTTTTCTTTTCTAACATCAAACAACCAAATGAATCCAATTGTACCAAAACTCATGAAAGCTATAAAACCTCTTATTTAGTAAATTGTATCCATTTTCAAAGCATTGAAATCATATGGTGAAAGCAACTACCAAAAGTTGTTTAATATAAGTGAGACAAACCATAGATTCCTTTCATGCAATTATGCATTTTCATCACTAAAAAGGAATAAAGAGAGAAAAAAAATGATATCTCAATTAGTTAAGAAAATATATTTCAAATAATTTTAACTTGAATGCAAATTAAATGAATTTGTGGAAATTTCTTAATGATTAACATATATAACAAAAGATATCGTCACTTGCTTCCCCTTCTCCATTTGCCCCTTTTAGTGAAAGAAATGCATAATTTTGTAAAAGGAACCTATGACTTGTTTCATCATATTGAACAAATTTTAAAGTTGTTTTGACATTGTATGATTTAAANACTCCAGATGATGAACGGTCAAGATTATTGTTGAAATCTATAATATATTTTAATTATTTAACTTTAATGAAGATGAGCGGTGGAGTATTTGAAAACGCCGCTCTGCTTATCTGAAAAACGCAGTTACATTTTTATACTAAACGCAGGCCGTGGGTCGACCCGCGGGCTGCATTTCAGGATAAACTGCTTACTTATCCTGAAAAGCACAAACTGCCCCAAACTCATAGTAAGAGTGATAAGATATGGGGGGTTTGTTAGAGGNGAAAATTTACAGAATCAGAATACTGATTTGAAACGACAAGTAGAAATATGCCTGGTGTGGTTGCTTGGTTGATCTGTATTTCATTTTTGAACACTTATTACTTGCAAATTTCAAGTTTGAAAATGGATTTGTGGATTGTTTTGTAGGAGGAAAATAAATTTTTAGAGAAAGCAAATCATCAGAAGGTCGTCGAGGTCGAAAAGCTTTCGCAAACTATTGGTGAGCTTGAGGAGTGCATTTTAGTTGGGGGAAAGGCTGCTAATGCTGTCCGCGATTATCAGCGCCAAGTTGCTGAATCAAACGTAAAATTTCATCCTAAAAATCAAATTTTGGTGAAAATTTTAGAAATTTAGCTTTTTGATCTTCTCTTAATCGGCTAAAAATCAAATTTTGATTTGCAAAAAATGGGTTTTAGGAGGTGATAAAGACACTTGAGAGAGAGCTGGCGAAAGCTAAGATCAGTATGAATCGTGTTGCGACCGTCGTGGCAAATGAGTGGAAAGAGGAAGGAGACAAACTCATGCCAGTAAAACAATGGCTTGAAGAGAGGAAGTCTATGCAGGTACTGCAAGAATTACTTACTTCTTTGTTTCAGCTTCAAAGATAGAATTCTTAAAGTGTTTACCAAATAGNGGAGACAAACTCATGCCAGTAAAACAATGGCTTGAAGAGAGGAAGTCTATGCAGGTACTGCAAGAATTACTTTACTTCTTTGTTTCAGCTTCAAAGATAGAATTCTTAAAGTGTTTACCAAATAGCTTCGTTTCCTTTGCAATTGAAATTTACAAGATTTGATAACATTGAGAACATAAAAGAAGAGGGAAATGTTGAAAGTTTATGTAGTTTGGTTGATACTGTTTAATGCATTTCTATTTCTGATTACATTAAATATTCTGAGGGTATAATTTTCTGAAAGTATAAATTATTGATTCATGTAAAATTTCTATNCACATTAAATATTCTGAGGGTATAATTTTCTGAAAGTATAAATTATTGATTCATGTAAAATTTCTATTTTTTTGTCTTCTTTTTGACATTTCTCTTTCATTCTTTCATTTTTCTTTCTTAACAAATATGGATTTTGCATCATGGCAAATCTATGAATATTACATATGACCTTGGAAAGATGTGATTGTAGGGTGAAATACAAAGACTGAAGGACAAGTTAGTAATATCAGAAAGAAGTGTAAAAGCAGAAGCTCAACTCAAAGTAAGAAGCAACATTCTCATTTCTTACATGTTAACATTGCCTTATTACATTGTAAATTATACATTTTAGAATTTTCTTTGATATTTTTCTATTTTCAGGATAAATTAAAGCTTCGTCTAAGAACATTGGAAGATGGCTTCAAGCAGTCATCAACTTCATCAACCCTCAAAACGACAAACTGTGCTGAAAACATCATATCTTCTTCCCCAAATAATGTGAAACCAAACCGTTTTATGTCTCAGCCAAGAGGTTCTTTAACTGCTACAAGTAAATTTTCAGTAAAACAGCAGTCTAATCCAGCAACTAGAACTGCTGATTCCTACAAAACTATGCAGAGATCAAACAGCCTGAAAGGAAAATTCATTTCAAGCGAAAATTTGATAAAGAAAAACTTGAGGGTTTCAAAAAGCAAATTTTATGATGAAAGTGGGAAGGAAAATATTTCTAAGAAAAACAATGTTGAAGAACATGTTGGTGATTCTTCTCCTAAAAAAAATGATGCTTCAGAGGCCAAATCAAGTGAAAACCATGCCAATGAATTATCACAAAATACTGAGAACCAACAAGAGTTATGCAGCGATACGGTATCAGGTTTTCTATATGATAAATTACAGAGGGAAGTCATTAGTTTAAGAAAATTGCAGGAGGAGAAAGATGAGTTATTGAATGCAAAAGAATTTGACATCAATGTAAAATCCTAATATTCATTTTTCATACTCAATTTTTTGATGATTTTATTTCTTCAGATTTTAAATGATTTTCTGTTTATACAGTTACTCAAGAGAAAAATAGATGCACTTACGAAGGCTATGGAGGTGGAGGCAAAGAGTATGAGAAGAGCAATTGCAACAAGAGAAAAAGAAGTTCTCCAGAAATCTGAAGATAATAAGCAGAAGAACAGAAATACTAATATGGTCAGAAGATGAGCCACTCTTTCTAAATTGCTTGACAAACCCTGAACATTGAACTTGTTATTGTGATAGGAAGCTTAATTCGGGATTAGGATGCGAAAAATGCTCGATGTTTGGGATCAACTCGTGTTAGTTTGACAAACGTTAGCGTTAGACTCAGTTATTTGGGTTCTGTAAGAGAACCACCACTCTCAACCTACATCTTCATTTCTTCTCAACATAGTGAGTACCTTCTCTTCTGCCCGTGACTTTTCCAGTTTAAGATTTTCTACATATATCAATAAGTCACTTGTTTGTGTTTGTGATATGTCTCTTCCTTATTATTCCCTTAGAATATACTCCATAATTTTGGACAATACAAAGAAAATCACAGTTCTTTGTCATGAACTTGGGGCCATTAATCTATATCAATGCACTCTTGAAATTGGAGTTATCAACTTAATTTATTGTTAATATTCAACTTGATAATTATCTAGCCTATTGTGAATAAGATTTTTCAGGTCTATAATTAACTCGTGTGACTGTATGTTTTATAGACTCAACGAGAAACAGGTGAGTCAAACAAAGTCAAGCACTTCTATGATCAATTCATTCACATTCTTATTCAAAGCCTCAAGTCCCCACAAACTAAAAAAAAAACATAATTATTATGAGAAAAAAAAAAGGTCGCTAAAAGTATTATTATGATGGTAGTGTGACATCCTTAAATCTAAAGTAATTAAGAGGGAATATTTTGATTTTGTTGAAATATTTGGAGGTATATCATGATGTTAGGTATTAGTATTTATATATTTTAATTATCACCCTAATCTGCTAGTATTCAAAGGAGGTTTTTGTTGTAATCGTGACTAATAATGTTGTGATAATGTACATTGTGATGGATATAAAAGGAGATAAGATGGGTAGAGCTCATTTTTTTTTTCATTTTTTGTGTAATTAATAAGTTTGACATTAAAATCATTTTAAATTTGTAAACAAAATGGAAAATATTTGGATTTATGTTTGGTGATTTGCAACTGAAGATCAAATTACATATCATCAAGCTACATAACTTACCACCTCATGTTGTTCTAAAAGAAGAGATGAAATTAAAAGGTCATTAATTAGTGCAAAATTTATTTGACATTAAATATTAGGTAATTGCTTTTTTTTTGTTTATTCAAAATTTTCTATTTAAATTTAAAATTTAAACTCTTTTAATAATTAGGAAAGAAAAATTGTCTTTTGACTCGTTCTTCTTTATGAATCATCAAAGGACAAATTCAATCACTAAAAATAAAGAAAAGACAGATAAAATTGGAATATATGCTTGATAAATTTGATTTGTCTTTATGTTTATTGCTTTCATTTTTAAATTAAATATCTTAACATATTATAATTAATAGTCTTATTTTTAAGAAAAAAACACAAAATTTTAAAATTGATCTCTAGCTCTTTTTAACCATGCTAGCATATAGCTAGTATAATATATAGATTCGACTTGACCTTTTATTTAAATTAAAAAATATTTTAAATATTAAATAAATGTGAGCTGAAATAAGCTATTAGAGTTTAATTTTAAAATATTCAAAAATTATTTTAACACTTCTATAAACTCTATGATTAAGCATAATTAATCAAATCAAACACATAAAAACTTCATATCATAGTAATTAGTACAAGACTGACATGTAATTAGCCCAAATTATCAAATAAGTTACAACATCCAGAAAAAAAAAAAAAAAGTTTTTTTTCTAAAAATGCTCACAAACAACTTGTTACATAACACTGCACGGGTTAGGAACCTGTTCATAATCACAAGAGAACTGATATGTGACCGGCTTACCGACAGCCGGCAGTGACGGAGGACACACCATCGAAAACCCGTAATAGCAGCACCGACAGCTGTCATTACAGCACCCATAGCACCGTCGGCCACAGCATACCGGTAAGGTCGGACCGGCAGTGAGCCCGACCGGCAGTATCGGCAAGTAAACCGGCTGACACTTCTTTTCCGGTTCGGGCGAAACCGGCTTATTCTCGCCCGCTTTGTTCCCCCCATCCCCATCCGGTTTATTGTCCTGCGGTATCGAGATATCGACGATAAGTTTGCGGGCCTTGCAACAGAGCTTCTTCTTTATACAGATTGGATCGAACGGCCCAGAAATCGTCACTGTTCTACTCTTCTCGTCGTATGTTACTTTCTCGATGGGCACTTTATCTAAATTTAATTTAGAAGCCAGTTAAGAAAATAATTAGAAAATTTGATCGACGTTAATTATGATTTTGATAATTTTAACTTTTTTTTTTATATAAATACCTTGGAGTTTGCAGATGACATTCTTTATCTTCTTGAAACAGCGATGGCACTCCAGATGATGAACGGTCAAGATTATTGTTGAAATCTATAATATATTTTAATTATTTAACTTTAATGAAGATGAGCGGTGGAGTATTTGAAAACGCCGCTCTGCTTATCTGAAAAACGCAGTTACATTTTTATACTAAACGCAGGCCGTGGGTCGACCCGCGGGCTGCATTTCAGGATAAACTGCTTACTTATCCTGAAAAGCACAAACTGCCCCAAACTCATAGTAAGAGTGATAAGATATGGGGGGTTTGTTAGAGGTTAGAAGTACTATACAAAGGAAATATAAATAAGAAAAACTCAATTAGTTATTGAAATAAAGTTTTAATTAAGCAAAAAAATAACACATATTATATAAATTATCCCACATTTCTTCGATTTGGAAATAAAATAAATTTTGAGAAAAAAAATGATGAAAGATAGTACCTCGCCTGTCATTCTTTTGATGAGAGAGAGAGAGAGTGAGAGAGAGAGAAAGAGAGAGAGAGAGTGAGAGAGAGAGAAAGAGAGAGAGAGAGAGAAGAAGAAGAAGAAGAAGAAGTTGTGACGATAGGTGAAGACATGTAANGGTGCACCTCATTCCAATAAGTTCAGATACTATCTCACACGGGCACATTATATCTTTAACAAGATAAGTTCATATACTCTTTGGATTCACACATCCATTAAATGATAAGGTTTATGGTNGGTGCACCTCATTCCAATAAGTTCAGATACTATCTCACACGGGCACATTATATCTTTAACAAGATAAGTTCAGATACTCTTTGGATTCACACATCCATTAAATGATAAGGTTTATGGCTGCCCGACCATAGGGGTGATTCGTTGATGACCTCTAGTTAATATTGATAGGATGACTTCAATATATCAGTGGCCTGGGGGATTAAAAAAAAAAGAAGTCCCCAAATTAAAATCATATACGCCATTTTAAATTTCCATATGCTTATCATTTAGTTTTTCTTTTATAATCTANTCCCCAAATTAAAATCATATACGTCATTTTAAATTTCCATATGCTTATCATTTAGTTTTTCTTTTATAATCTGCAAATGTTTATCTAATCACTTTATGTTATGAAAATTGTAATTTGTTTTGTAGCATCAGCAGAATTAATCAGGTACACCTTTAGTTATTTCAATTTCTTTACTTTTCCTACTACATAGGTCTCATCATTTTCCAAAATAAAAAAATACCATTTTAACAAAATTAAAATTACATTATATATTATATTAAATTTAAATTTAAAATCTTATTTTCAAAAAATATAAAAAATATATAGCTGACACCAATTAATATGTGTGTGGTCGTGCCGACTAATATCGACATACCAAATTATTTGTCGTGGACATTTGAACCCATAGTGATACTACAAAATTGGCTAATAAAAAGGTGTATGACCATGCCGACTAGTATCGGCTAGCCTACTCGCCTCGTGCAGACGACCAAACCCATAACACCTAGCAAAGTCTACTCTTATAGTTGTCAACGCAAGGGATGAGGGAGCTATGCCATTGTGGTGGTTGATCGAAGTCCAATCATTGCTCGGGCAGAAGCTCTCTACGTCACAAACAAATTCCGACGACGCTCCAAATACCGACCTCCGCTCCCCTTGGTTGTTAAAGCTCTTCTCGCAAGAAATTTTCCGACACTAGCGCAACACCACGCTGCACTCTTCCTTTCTATTTTCTCAGAATGGGAATGTGACCGAGAAAGAGACTGCGAGAGAAAGAAGAATGAAGAAAAGAGGCGAGAAGGTGGATGAAGAAGAAAATTTGAGAATCTAACTCTCTGAAACTCTTCAAGCACCCCTATGATCTCTCCTTAAGCTCTTTGTCTCTCCCCTCAGTTTCTCGGATTAGGAAGGTAATCGAGAAAGAAAACATGAGAGGTGGAAAAAGGAAGAAAGGTGAAGAAGTTCTCCAAGAAATCTCCAAAACTCTCCCGTAGCTCTCTATGATCTCTCTTGGCTCTCAGCTCCCCACATAAAATGAGCGCAATGCCCCAGATCTCCTCCCATAGGAAGGATATTCACAGAGGTTTGAATGACCACTTGCTTCTTGTGGGAAGCACCCAGGTTAGCTCAGAGGAAATTTTTGGCTTAGGGCCGANATGCCCCAGATCTCCTCCCATAGGAAGGATATTCACAGAGGTTTGAATGACCACTTGCTTCTTGTGGGAAGCGCCCAGGTTAGCTCAGAGGAAATTTTTGGCTTAGGGCCGGTCCAATCGCTTATCCCGACAATCAGAAGGCATTCAAACAAAACAAATGAGGACCGTATAATGAAATGAATCAATACAGGCTAAATGTGTGGCATGGCCAAGTCACAAATAGGGCGTGGCCACTTCTGTGTGTGGTCACACCCATGTGGGTGGGGTCATGCCTAACATACTTGGGGTTGTTTCTTGTTTTCTGGAAATTAAGGCCATGCGGCAAGAACTAGAAGACCCTCCTTAAACAAAAATGATGTTATGGACGCATTTGCAATGTCCGTTCCCCATCCAGAGTCAACTAATGGATAATTACTCACGAGTAAGCCAATTTAATNACACCCATGTGGGTGGGGTCATGCCTAACATACTTGGGGTTGTTTCTTGTTTTCTGGAAATTAAGGCCATGCAGCAAGAACTAGAAGACCCTCCTTAAACAAAAATGATGTTATGGACGCATTTGCGATGTCTGTTCCCCATCCAGAGTCAACTAATGGATAATTACTCACGAGTAAGCCAATTTAAGGCCTAATTTCTTTATGTTGTGTCGAACAAAACTTGTCCAGTAAGAGCCATCCCATCAATGTAATGACGACCGACCCTCGCCCCATGGACAGTCAAGGCCTAACAAAACATTCTTGGCCATGTGCCAGAAGATAGAAGACGAATGTCTTGGGCCTTGGGGAGTCATATGTGAGTGAAGCACACCCTAAGGTCATTCGAACAGACAACCTATACACATCAAAAATTGATGCCGACACAAGTCAAGATAAATCAAAATTTAGGATTAAAATATTCCAACTTTAAAATGAGTAATTTACTTTCCTTTATGATCTTTGGCTGATTGTAAAATGGTTTGCATAGCATAGAAGTTACTCAATCATACCTAATAGGGTCTTCACATCTAAATTTAATTGCAAATAACTGCATCATTTTGCATATTTCGAGGAGAAGCCACTAAGCTCTTTCAATCTACTAAGAAAAGCATAAGAGTTTTACTTAGAAGGTTATCTAGCTCAATTAGAGTGTTAGAGACTCCCCCCACCCAGACGGGGAATAAGTTTTTTGTGAGAGTGTTTTTCAGCTTTGTAGTTGAATGTCTCTTCTTTCTTTCCCAACATCATATTCGTCATTTAATTGACGAGTATAACTCCCACGTTTAGTCATAAGAAATTAGAGGTTTCTTTCCTCTGGCTTTAGATCTATCTGTATTCCCTTGAGCAACCCAATTCTTGGATTGCTAATAAGGAAGTCTCTGGTTGGGTTGGGATGACAGATCCGTGCTGTCCTGACTTGACTACCTCTACCTGCTTAGAAATTACTCCCCTTTCTTTTAACACCTCTTTTGAGCCCTATCAATTCATTTGAAAAATCATTAATGTCAACTCGTGGGCCCTGCATGCCTAGGCGTTGCCACCCTTAGTGGATACGGTGATTCACCATTTGCCTTATGGCTCGATGCAAGCATTGAAGGCATTGAGATTCTCCTGCTTGAGATAATAAAAAAAAAACCTTTTGATTTCCCAATTAACTGGATATCATAAATTATGTAAGCAACACCCTNTGGCTCGATGCAAGCATTGAAGGCATTGAGATTCTCCTGCTTGAGATAATAAAAAAAAAACCTTTTGATTTCTCAATTAACTGGATATCATAAATTATGCTCATATCGAGAGCATTATTGAGTATCCTCCAAGATGTAATTAACCAAAGAAATACATTCCTTTGGGAGCTACACTTAAGGCTCTCAAAATGGCTTGTTGTTCGCAAACATTTCATATTGTGCTCGTGACTAAGCTCGTGTTCGATTCGCTCTCTAAGTAAATGGGTCAAATACAAACAATATTTTTGCACTCAATATATAAACAAGCCGAACACGAAAAAAGATTTGTTTGTTCGTGTTCGGTTCTATTGGGCGCGAAATATATATAAATATATTGATGAGTAGTATTTTTAAATAATTTAATTACCTAGAATGCTACAAAGATTTATAATCAATTAAAATTATTAGGTAAAAATAGAATAAACTTAGATTAAAGTATATTTAAATGGTTTTTTAAATAAAATAAAAAGACTAAAATCTCGTGCTTATCCTTAACATCGTGCGAATGTATTACTAGGGTTGTCAAAACTTTTCTTTGTTCGTGAACTGCCTATGTTGGGCTCCCTAAGCAAACTAGCCGAACACAAACATATTTTTTTCTGTTCGAATATGATCGAGGGGAACACAAACATTGGTATTTTTTAACGAGCCGAACACTAGCTGAGTCAGGCCTCACTCCTGTTCACCTCATTTAACCCCCGAGCAGCACTTGACCCAAAACAATCACAAAAATTTGATTCTCTGGTTGTGGGTTGATTTCATTGGGTTTTCTTCATATATATTTTTTCAATATACTTTCGATCCGTTCTCGTTTCGGGTATACGCTTTTGGGATATCGCGCGAAGGTTACCTTTGATAGTTCTCCACATTTTTTTTAATTGTTTTTTTTTTTTTTTTTCTTTCAGGCTCCTCTCTTCTCNTTCGGGTATACGCTTTTGGGATATCGCGCGAAGGTTACCTTTGATAGTTCTCCACATTTTTTTTAATTGTTTGTCAATTTTCATTGTTTTTTTTTTTTTTTTCTTTCAGGCTCCTCTCTTCTTTGAATCATCTTCATGATTCAAGAGATGGACTATACGACGATGATTAGACGAGCTAACGACGCCAAAAATTACAAAAAGAATTAAAGCATAAATGTCAAATGTACTTACATCAAGAAAGCTATCTTTCACATTTCACATCTACAAACTTATATCGAAGCCTTCTCCTAATATAAGTAAGGATGTTAATTTTAAGTTATGAGTAGTATTAGTAACTAATTTAATCTAACCTTGTGATTTTCACTCACCATGGATTTTGACATAGNACAAACTTATATCGAAGCCTTCTCCTAATATAAGTAAGGATGTTAATTTTAAGTTATGAGTAGTATTAGTAATTAATTTAATCCAACCTTGTGATTTTCACTCACCATGGATTTTGACATACAAAAACTCAATGTCTGCTATGAGCTGTGCTCCCAATTTACCTGTGTAATACAAAGACGGTACAGTTTCCTTATTCCAATGAAAGAATTTGATGTTATAAATGTAAAAAATAAAATGGAAACGCTAGAAATGTAAATACATAGGAATTGGGTGATAAATTGGTAAATTGACATCAAATGCATGAGGATACGTTGGCATCCATTTGATCAAGATTACATTGTTACATTGTATGTAAATTGACATTAATATGGCATAAATTTTGACTGTAAATATAGCTTTATTTTTATTTTGGACCAAAATATTCAAAACCTGATTTTTCCCTGTGATGAGCCGGAGAGAACGCGATGCCCTTCTCCGCAACGGCTTCCCGCTACCCCTCCGCCATTCTCGCATTCCTCAAGTTTTTCGGCCCCCCTAAACAGACCGATCCACCACCCATTCGCTGAAATCCACAGCAGCCGCACAGGCCTCCTGCATTGACTCCGTTGCCCTCCTCCTCCTCCTCCCTCGGCGTTCCTGGATCCAACCGGCAATCTCCGGCGGCTTTTCTTCATCCCCGTCTGGGCGCAGCAAAAGTTCAAATCTTTTCGTCGAGAGATCTGTTCGCATCAGGATCTTATTAATTTCGAAGGGTTGTTCTTTATAAAAAGATACGAAGAAGATGGCCACGATAAAGCTGGGCTCCAAAGCCGATGCTTTTCATCTCGATGGCTNTGAAATCTACAGCAGCCGCACAGGCCTCCTGCATTGACTCCGTTGCCCTCCTCCTCCTCCTCCCTCGGCGTTTCTGGATCCAACCGGCAATCTCCTGCGGCTTTTCTTCATCCCCGGCTGGGCGCAGCAAAAGTTTAAATCTTTTCATCGATAGATCTGTTCGCATCAGGATCTTATTAATTTCGAAGGGCTGTTCTTTATAAAAAGATACGAAGAAGATGGCCACGATAAAGCTGGGCTCCAAAGCCGATGCTTTTCATCTCGATGGCCATACATGGTGAGTATATTCTGCTGCTTTTGGCTTTTCTTCATTTTTCCTTTTTGTTAATTTGATGTTTGATTTCTTCTCATTGTGATGGGAGAAGTTATATATGTTGATTTAGATTTCAGGGGGGTTTGTGGCTTACTTTCTGTGATTTCATTGATGCTCTCATATAATTGGATTGAATGCTTATTCTTCATTAAAGCAATTGTGTGGGTGTTTGATAAACATTTAATAGAGAAATGAAATTTGAAACTAAACTCTTGCACATGTTATCTACTTGAATGAATTGAAAAGCTCAATGATCTCATGAAGTTGCAGACTGTGAAGTTTTGTTCTTTATCATCAAAGAATCATGCACTAACTAATCTTCTAACCTTGTTGCTACGATATAATTGTGCCTACCAAAATTTTATTTATGAATGATTTGAGTGCTAATTGTTTGAGTCTATGCTTTACTCTGAAGATGTCTTTGCTCCATTATATGGATATGAATCTCCTGGGATTAGCCATAAGATGTGGTTACAATCCTATACATGGAGCATATTTAATGTAGCAGAAATAAGGATTTCAAAATAATATTATTTAGGGTGAATATCAGAAACAATGGTGGTTGGGAGTTTCATTCCTCTTTGAGGAGAGACTATTACATATGGTAAACTTATGTGTGGATTGGGTGTACATATTTAGGGTGTAATCAGATAAGTATATCATAAATACACCCTAAATACCACTTAATCCTCTTGTGCGGATGATCCGTTTGTAATTAGTCCTCTTTTAGAGGGAACCAGTGTTTAAAAAGGAATACGGTGGTCGTGTCCAACTAGTGTTGTTCAATTTTTCTTATATGATTTTATGATTTTTTAGAATAANAAAATTGTATCTATATATTACATCCTTTTAGCCAAAAATTAGATAATGTAAAAGTTTATGGTGTCTCTGCATGGCAGGCTCACCCATGGCTGACGGATTCCGAACGCGAGCAGCTCTGTCGGCTCATGAACTGTCAGAAGCTTTCGCTGGAGGCTTGCACTCATGCAGCACAGAACGAAAGGCTTCCGCTTCGATTCGTCGTCCAAGTCCTCTTCTTCGAGCAGCTCCGCCTGAGAACTTCGGTTGCGGGGTGGTTCTTCGTATCGGAAAATATGGAAAACATTGATGGCAGCAATAGAAGCTTGATTATACCAAAGAGCTCTGAGAGAATATGTGAGAATGAAATCATGGAGGAGGAGAAGGATGATGTGCCTCTGATCAGAACTGATGAGGTGAGGCAGCGCGTCGCAGAGCTTGAAAAGGAGTGTGTGAGGATGAGGAAGGAGATCCAGAAGATTGGGAATTCAAAGCCGAAGAGTGGTTGGAGCTCCTTCTGTAAAAGGTTTCCTTGGCTTGGTTTCGGAGCTAGATCTTAGAACCAGAGAGTATGAGCTTGTTAGCTGATGGAGAAGATGAGTTTTTTTTTTTTTTTCAATTTTGTTATTCTATGGCAAATAAGTTGAACTCAGGTAGTTTAGCTTGAATTTATGGGATAGATTAGTGCTTCTTTGTTGAAGATTTTGTTTGAATTATATGTTAAATGTTAATGTTCATCATTTTTAAATTGTGATGTTACAGTTTTTTCTCTTTATTGTTCTANGATTTTATGATTTTGTAGAATAAGTATCATAATTAGATGTATTCTAATCATAATTTTGAGTAGTTTTCTTGTATTATTTCACACTCAACTAATAATGACTTTTTCCCAGGGTTTGTAACAGTGAACTTCCAAGTGATATTATCATTGAAATAGGAGAATTTTCATTTCAACTTCACAAGGTATGTTTATATCTTTTTGATATAGCTGTATAATTTTTCTTTTTCTGTGATTTAGTCTTTTTTAACAGTGAAGCAAAGTAATCATCCTTCAAAAAAGCATCATTAGATGTAAACCAAANGATTTTATGATTTTGTAGAATAAGTATCATAATTAGATGTATTCTAATCATAATTTTGAGTAGTTTTCTTGTGTTATTTCACACTCAACTAATAATGACTTTTTCCCAGGGTTTGTAACAGTGAACTTCCAAGTGATATTATCATTGAAATAGGAGAATTTTCATTTCAACTTCACAAGGTATGTTTATATCTTTTTGATATAGCTGTATAATTTTTCTTTTTCTGTGATTTAGTCTTTTTTAACAGTGAAGCAAAGTAAACATCCTTCAAAAAAGCATCATTAGATGTAAACCAAAAAAAAAAAAAAACTTAGAAGTATTTCTGTTCCTTATGAAGATTTTCGTTCTCAAATGAGTTTTGTAGATCATCATCATTGTTAGTCTTATCTCAATTATTTGAAGTTGATTTTTGAATCCCCATTCTTTATTAGTTCTCACCAAATGTTGTTTGAGCCGATGAATCTTTTCTGCTTTTTTTTTTTTTTTTGCATAAGTTCTATCCATCTTACTCTTCTCTATCCTTTTTCCTTCCTAACTCCTCCACATTTAAGGAGTGTTGGGCTGCATCCAGGATTTGCGTTAAATAGGATTTAGTAAATCCGGTAAATCTGGATTTATCAAATCCAAATGCTTTTAAATCTAGAATTATGTTTGGTACGTTATGTTTAAATCCAGGTAAATCCGGTAGACATTTTTGGTGACGAAGGAAGCGACGAAGTAATATGTCTTTCGTTCTCATTGAATCCGTTAAATCCACCTTTCATTCGGATTTTTACTAAATTCAGATTATCATTGAAATGGAGAGTAACATAAGCCGGATTTAGCTCTCTTATTTTTTGTGTTTGTCCGGATTTACATTAAATCCAGACAAAATCAGACGTAAATCCTACTAACAATGTGTTATCAAACACCCCCTTAAGCTAATCCATTCATCTGAAAATCTGATATTGGCGGTAATTTAGTTAGGAGTCCAGAACTAATAACATAATNGAATCCCCATTCTTTATTAGTTCTCACCAAATGTTGTTTGAGCCGATGAATCTTTTCTGCTTTTTTTTTTTTGCATAAGTTCTATCCATCTTACTCTTCTCTATCCTTTTTCCTTCCTAATTCCTCCACATTTAAGGAGTGTTGGGCTGCATCCAAGATTTGCGTTAAATAGGATTTAGTAAATCCGGTAAATCTGGATTTATCAAATCCAAATGCTTTTAAATCTAGAATTATGTTTGGTACGTTATGTTTAAATCCAGGTAATAAATCCGGTAGACATTTTTGGTGACGAAGGAAGCGACGAAGTAATATGTCTTTCGTTCTCATTGAATCCGTTAAATCCACCTTTCATTCGGATTTTTACTAAATTCAGATTATCATTGAAATGGAGAGTAACATAAGCCGGATTTAGCTCTCTTATTTTTTGTGTTTGTCCGGATTTACATTAAATCCAGACAAATTCAGACATAAATCCTACTGACAATGTGTTATCAAGCACCCCCTTAAGCTAATCCATTCATCTGAAAATCTGATATTGGCAGTAATTTAGTTAGGAGTCCAGAACTAATAACATAACTACAGGGGGCTCTCGATGATTTGAACATTTTATGCAGATGTCATAATTTCAAATTTGTCCTAAAACTTATCACATTTGTTTTTACTATTCCTTTTTTATCATNAGATGTCATAATTTCAAATTTGTCCTAAAACTTATCACATTTGTTTTTACTATTCCTTTTTTATCATTTTTTCCTTCTTAACTCTCACAAATCCCTTGCAGTTTCCAATGCTCAATAGGAGCGGCCTTTTTAAAAAGCTGATCAGTGAATATCGTAATGAGAATGGAAAAGTCTGCCGTTTGCAGCTTCACGATCTTCCTGCCGGCGCCAAAATATTTGAGCTTGTTGCAAAGTTTTGTTATGATGTCAAAATTGAGTTAAACTCTTACAACGTCGCCGCTCTTCGATGCGCTGCCCAGTATCTCTACATGACTGAAGACTATTTTGAAGGAAATCTCATTTCTAAAACTGAAAACTTTCTGATCGAAATTTTTGNGCCGGCGCCAAAATATTTGAGCTTGTTGCAAAGTTTTGTTATGATGTCAAAATTGAGTTAAATTCTTACAACGTCGCCGCTCTTCGATGCGCTGCCGAGTATCTCTGCATGACTGAAGACTATTTTGAAGGAAATCTCATTTCTAAAACTGAAAACTTTCTGATTGAAATTTTTGGTGATTGGAAAGACTCCATCAAAGTTCTCAAGAGCTGTGAGGATCTCCTTCCCCTCGCCGAAGAACTGCATATCGTAACTCGATGTATCAATTCACTGGCATTAAAAGCTTGTGCTGATCCAAATACATTTGTTTGGCCGACATCGGCTCGATCTTCCGTGAAGAGCTCAGATGGCAACTCCTTATGGAATGGAATATCTTCAGCTGAGAAGAAGAAGGCAACCGAGTTAGATTGGTGGTATGAAGAGTCCTCTTGTCTTAGTTTAGCTCTGTACAAAAGGTTGATAGTATCCATAGGATCTAAAGGCATGAAACCAGAAAATATTGCAGGGTCTCTCATATTCTATTTGAAGAAACATTTTCAAGGATTAAGTCGAAATTCCAGCTTCCAAAATGGCAATACCCGCGCTAATCATGCTCCAACTCTATCTCCATTGTCTGAAAGCGAGCAAAGAGCTGTCTTGGAGGAGTTAGTTGGACTGCTTCCCAGTGAAAAGGGATTGATATCCACAACTTTTCTTCTGCACTTGCTTCGAACCGCCATGATTTTGCATGCAGACAATGCCTGTAGGGAGGATTTAGAAAGAAGAATTGGAGCACAGTTAGA
>JXCR01143274.1:29461-46926 GCA_002079205.1 Phalaenopsis hybrid cultivar | reverse complement strand
CTAAATATTAGAGGTTAGGACCAATATGTGGAACTTCAAGTTGAGTAAAGAAAAGAGTTTTGAGTTACTAATGGTGAGGGTACCTTTTCTAGTTTTCTAAGACTAGTCAATAGGAAAGTCCTATGGCGACCTAGGCTACTAAAGAAGTTTCTAAACCTCAACCAAAAGTGAGGTCAGCACTATCTACATGAGTATCCTAAAAGATAAAGGGATCTAGAATAGAAGTTTGAGTCCAGGGTTGTAAGTGAATGTGGGTGTAGATGAGTGTAGTGAATGCCTTAGCTCCAGACCAAGACCAAGGATCAACCCCAAGGTTCAGCAATCCTAAGGGTGACTCATCTTGAGTTTCCCCACAGTGACCCCACCTACTAAGTATTTAGAGGTTGAGAGCAATATGTGGAACTCCAAGTTGAGTAAAGAAGAGGGTAGAATTTCTAATGGTGAGGGTTCCAAGTCTAGTTTTCTAGGAATAGTCAAATGGAAAAGTCCTATGGCTAGACCCTAGGCTACTAAAGAGGAGGAACTAAACCTCAACCAAAATTGAGGTCAACACTTAGCCAGACATCTTTCTTCTACACTGTGCTTGTGATGTGCCTGCATGCTGCATATGTGTGGTAGTATGTTAGGGCGTTCTTCTGTAGGGAGCCATGCTTATTTATTTGCACACACATATGCACCACTATGGGGGGAGCAAGTGATGATTTCTGACCTTTTTGCTTGCAGGTGCTATTAGCTCCCCCACTTTTAAGGCATGACTCATGATACATTATTTGCATGTGAGCTTTCCCGCTGACGCTTGTTTTCGTGCAGGATTGAGTTCTTTTCTTTTCTCTATGTACTTTTAGAGTTTAGGAGAGTCTTGTAGTAGAAATAAGATACGGGCACGGGTTCCGAGGCGTTTGGCACGGGAAACACGTGGAGGGGACCGGGAGCTGATGCTCGTGCCTCGTATCTTAATTCTGCATTTTATATTGATGTATAGAATTAGGACCGGACGTGTATATGCGGAGTCCAGCCGTTCTTTTCTTTCCTGGGATATGTTGCCGACCCAGCGGCACCGACATATTTATTATTTTGATTTGGCTTATTTTGTTTTTTGCATCATATTGGATGTCTGCACTTGCATGTGTTTCCCTTATTTCTTTCTGTGGCTTATCTGAAATTTCACGATACAATATAGGCTCATTAAGGACCCTAAAATTGTAACTTTCTACAAAATCCTAAATAAAATATTTAAAATAATTAAAATTTAGGATTAAAATATTCAAGATTTAAAAAGTGCAACATTTACTTTCCTGCATATATTAATAGGGCCTTCCCAATACTTAAGGACCGCTCTAGATAACTGCATCCATATTTGCATGTCCCGAGGAGGAGTCCCTGTGCTTCTCCAATCTGACTGGCCCAGCATACCTCTTTATAGATGGTTGTCTAGTGCACCTAGGATGTTAGAAGGTTCCCTGACCCAGACGGAGGGTAAGTCCTTTTGTTTGGAGCGTTTCCAGCTTTGTAGCTGAACCTCCATTTTCTTTTCCTTCCTGAGGCATCCTTTCCATTTTGGCAGGTATAAGTCCCACCTCTTGGAGGTCCAACTTTTATCCATAGGATAGAGTTTCTTTCCTTTGAACTTAGGGCTACTGAGGTTTCCGTGGATGACGCAATTCACGGATTATTACCGGGGATCTCAGGATGTGTTGGGTCGACTACCTTCACGACCAGGTAGACTTAGGGTCCTAGTAGCTGTGGATGACGGGTCCTTGGTACCTCGACCCAGTTACCTCTACCTTTTAGGATCACTCTACCATCCTTTTTGTTGAGCCCTTTTAAGCCCTGTCACACCTTAACTTCGTTGATATCATTTTGACAGCCCGATACCGATGAGCTGCCGCCCATTTGGGATACGACGATTTGTCCTCTGCCCTTATGACCCGGACATGCTTTGATGTGTTTGGATATCCCCGTCAAGATGATTTAGGTTATTTCGTGGGCCCCGTGTGTCGATGAGCCGCTACCCATTCGGGATGTGAGAGACTCACTCTCTGCCCGATGGCTTAACGTGAGCTTTGAAGCATCAGGACTATTTCCCACACGGAATAACCTTCCTTTGAATACCTATTACTCCAGGTTCGGATAATCCAAGCAAAAACTCCTTTTATCGAGAAGTATTCTTGGGTACCCCCCAAGATGTAATTAACCAAGTGGGATACGTCCCCTTGGGAGTGCACTTGATCCCAGAACAGGCACCTACACCTGAATCTCTGGTTATGGGTAGCCTACGTAGCTATTCTTTTGCGGATATCGGTTTAAGGTGCTTTCACTCGATTTTGTTTGGGAGGACACTCTTAACCTATCCTTGCGAGGTTTACCGCACGTAGGCTCTCCACGTTTAGTGTTTTCTCTTGCTTGTTGCATTGATGTATGTCCCTTTTTATTCGGTTCCTCTCATCTTTGAATCGTTGATCTGATTTGGGAGGGAGATTTATTTGAATGAGGGAAGTATACGACAATTGACAGGCTGGCGACTCCTAAAATAAAAGAGAGAAAAACAAATGAAAATAACCTTAATTAACATTTAGGCTTGATTCCAGAAAGGGAAATGGGTAACCTTTGATCCTAATTAACTTATTTCGATGATTAAAACACATGATCAGCAACACATGTTAATATCAAGCAACAGATCAATAGTTTTAGTTTTCAGCAATGTATTTCTTGTACTTTCATACTGTACTTTTGATATTAACACAAACCTGCATGCTAAACAATGATGTCACCTTGCATGAAAACTAAAACTATCAGGACAGCCACAAAACTAAGACCAAAACTAAAACTAAAATAAACCAAAATAAAAATCACATCCACAACATTCAAAATATAAAAAAACTCAAGATTTAATCACAAACATCACACAAAAAAACAACTAACTAAATTAAGATGTCTCTGTCGGATGATCGGGAATCCCTCGGAGGAGGTAACCTACGGTTGTTAACGAGGCATCCCGCGGCCTAAATGAAATTATGGAGCTCATTAGTTGAGTTTAGTAAATTTATTTATACTAAGTGAATCCAATAGAAAATAGTGGTACCGAAACGAGGGAACCGTGGGATCCTAACCAGTGTCACTCTAATCAACTTTAACATACCCCAAAAAATCTAAAGAACTTCAACCATAGGGCCACCTGATTTGACATCATAACTTGACACGCTAAAAACTCAAACTCGTCATGGCAAGGAGCTTGGAGCTAGCATGGTGGGCAGCTCGACCATCTTCAACAGCAAAACCTGTCTTCCCCAGCTAAACCATTCCTATCTTAGAATTAAACAACAAGTCATAGGAACTTGAGGTTGTTTTCCTAGTGCAACATAAATCCTAACCCTATCTTTAGGCCTTTGTATAACTCTGCTGTACAATATAAGCCCTAACTCGTCTTAGGATTCCGAGGTTGTCGTTCGTCAAGACCTAAATCCTCACATATTTCAGGCTATTTGTGTGATCGTTTCACACAAATGTAAGCCCTAACAAATAAAATCTGCAAGATGAAACACTTAAATAACTTCTCCTCAAAATTGAAGCCAAACCATAGGATAGACTGAAAGATGAAACACTTAAAGTCACCGAGGTTCTCCTCCGGACCTATGAGTTCCCGTCGTTCTTGCTCCTTTGGACTCTACAACAAAATGTTCCAAATTTGAACCAATCCCTTTTCACGCCTCTTTGTCGGACCTCATTGAACAGTCCTATCCTTTTGAAATCCTTGAAGATAATATTTCCTAATTTTTATCGAAATTTTTCTTAGTTGGCTTTGGTCATTTAAGTGTAATTAAATATAGGGGCTTGCCCTTATAGGAAACTTTTCCGAACCCAGCTTAATATAAATCCTATTTAATTTTTCATATTAAATAGGGGAAATTATTGGCAAATAAAATGGTTTTGCAGACTAAACGGACGTCATACATTTCTTAGTTTATTTGATCGAGTCTCACCCTCAAGTTTTGTGTTTATCCTTCGAGATAGATATAGGGTTTGAGGTACAACGCTCTTCCATTTAAACTATGAAAAATATGGGGTCAATTTAATTTCATATTTTTCTATACTTAAACTTAAAATGTCCTTCCGAAGCGGGCGATGGGATTTCGATTCTGGTGACCGACAGCTTCTTACGGGCAACTCCCCCAAACCAAAAATAGTGCCGACAGCTTCTGGCGACTTCGTTGGGGATAAGTTTCTCTTTCTATTTAAATTAGAAAAATGCTATCTTCATAGATTGGTAATGTGTTCATGTCCCTCTTGGACTAAATTACCCTTCTTCTGTTGACGTACTTTACTCATTTCTGTCTTGGGAAAGTACGACCAACTCATTTGACTTCAGGACTATCTGTTCAATCACCTTTGAACAGAGGGGTTCAGGAGGTCATTAAAAACTTTTTAAATCTTCATATGTGGTCGGACCCCAATAGGTGTATCGGTGGACTAGTTCCACCTAGGCATTGTGTACTGCTAAATGGGTCCCGCACTGTGTCCTAAACACTTCACACCTCCCTTCCAAATCTGATTTGCTATTTTGCAAATTAAATCAAATTATGTTGTGTTGTGTGCGCTTCAAAATTAATTAATTTTTTATACTTTTAACTTACCTTTTTACTAAAACTTTTAAAATCCTCGCAAACTAAAATTTACCCGGTCTACAGACCAACCTCCGTAAATTTTCAGTGCTTGCACTAAAAGATTACAAGGTTTTGGTCATATAGCTAACCCCAGAACTTTCTATTTTAAAGCTGTTGCAATGGCCTACCCAATGCTGACCTTTTCGTGCAACTTGCCGACAAGCCATGAAGCCCGCAACGTTGCTCCCACCATTAAGTTCAGAGTAGGATTTGAAGACCTCGAGGTTATCCTCGAGAAGGCTCAATTTGTCGTAATGAAAGTCACCACTCCGAAAATTCAGGAGTCGTCTGCTAAATTTAACTTGAACTATCTTCAAAGCTTTCCTTCTTATAAGAAGGCTAAGGCTGTTGTTGCCGCCGTAGCACCTACCAAACTTGTTGTCCCCGCTGCTGCCAAGGGGAAAGAAGTAATGATCATTGAAGATCCGATAGAGGGATTAGCTGTCCCGCCACCAGTATTCAAAATCAGATCGAGTTCAAGAATTGCACCACTAACCTGAACTCAAAGGAGAAACCGTAGCAAGAGAGTTCGGAGGGCCACTAAAGTCAGACTCCTAAGGAAATACCTATCGAGGAAAAGCTTCACCAAGAGGAGTTAGAATTACCAGAAACATATCCACTTCTGCAAGGAAGTAGATTTCATCCTTTAATGGAAAGCGATGGATATGAGAGTATTCAGAAAATTGCCGCTGCATTACCATAACTTTATGGACAGGGTGTGGAGAGAAAGAAACATACTCCTATAACCCGAGTCAGTTCAATTTTTTAGAGGCTAGCCGCCAAAGAAGGTTGTTCAGTCAGTGAACTACTTAAATGAGTGGGACATGCGATATCCCCTTGCATGAAGAAAGAAATTTTAAAAGACATCAAGTCTACTAAACGACCTCAAAGGTTGACTGATGATTTGCCTACTCGTATTCTCGTCTGGTTCCGCTTGGGAAGCAGAGTCAACACTGCTATTTTCACCACAGATTCTACCGCTACCAGGTTCACAGACCATCGATCAGTTAAGTCAACACTGGTTCTGAGAATCCTACCGATCATGCACTTCAAAGACATTCCTAAAATTCTGAAGTAAAAGAAGAAGAAATTGCCCGGTACTGTAGTCGATTTGCACCATGGGGAGCATACTACTCCTCGACATCCCAATGTTTCCAATAGGACACTCTGTCCTGAGATATGATCGTCAAAGAAAAAGATGTGGTTATCCAAGGTCATTGTACCGATACAGTCCAGTAAGCCCCCAGGGCAAGATCATGGAATCAAGCCAAGGTCCGAAGTATCTGATATCGTCGCAGTGATTGCCAGTGAAATGGAAGAACAAGAGGAGGAGGTTCAGCAAGGTCCTCCGGTTCTTAGAACGATCAAAAAATCACTGATTGAAGAAAAAGTTGAAATGCTCAGGGCCGAGGTTTCCGAGTTAGCTCAGGAATATAGAGTTTCCATTGACAACAATGATGAAGATTTTGACTTTAATGACTACCTTGAAGAGGATTTCATTGATGTCCATGTCATCAAAACCAGAGCCACTACATCTATGCACGAAGCTCAGCCTCTCGTTGAAGAGAATGTCATAGATGAGTTGCACAGGGCTATCCTTATAAGGGATGAACAAGTCAATCAATTGGAGAAAAGAATAGAAGAGATGGCCGTAGCTATGACAACCATGACCACAATTCAAGGGCAATCACAAGCACCGCAACTAGCAACTCCAGATATCAACCAACTAGAGATAATACACATTACAGATGGAAAAAGAGAAGTTGCCTCGGCAAACAGAGATGAGCAACAAAAGAAGGATTATCCATCAGGCGCCATACCAAAGAAATAATTCAAGAAAATGGTCGAACAAGTTCGGGATGCCTTAACCCAATCTAAGGGCGGTGCATTGATTCAAAATGGGAGGCCTTACCCGGAAGAATTCAATGTTGTACCCTTCCCCAAGGGTTTTGTGGCCTCAAACTTTAAAATATTTGACGGGACTGGAAATCCCAGACAACGTCTAGCACACTTCCAAGCCAGTTGTGGCAACACAAGAAATAACGAGGCTTTACTCTTCCAACAGTTCGTCAGCAGCCTGTCAGGGATCTCCATCGATTGATATGCCAATTTTTCCAACGAATCAGTAAAAACATTTGCTGAGTTGGAACAACTATTTGTGAAAAGATTTGTCGGAGCACAACATTATGTGTATATAGGAGAGCTCATGATAGAAAAGCAAAAGCCCAACGAGACTTTGGTGGATTACATCTTGAGGTGGAGAAACTTTAGCATGAAGTGTGAACCTCAGCTATAAAAACATCATGCAATTGAGATTTTACTCAAAAGAATTCATGGCCCAGTAGCTTTCATGCTCAAGGGACTCACCATCAAATCCTTCGAGAAGCTACTCAGTAAAGCCAGCAGTCTTCAAGAAGAAATCAAACATATGGATTCGCACGAGAAGTTCAAAGCAACCAGAGTGTTTGAGAAGAAATCAGGAACAGCAGTGACTGTCGACAAAGGAAAACATCCAATGAAGATGTATGAAGAAAATCCTTGTCAATCTCATCACAGCAAGCTCAGAAACAGAATAGCCAGTCCAACCAGCGACCGCCTCAAGAAGGGTCACCTCGAACAGGGAATAAAAGAATATATCTGACAGAATGACAGAAAATAGTGTATTCTTTCAAAGATAAAGTTGTATCCAAAATGTTTTGAAGTCTGATGAAGAATCCTGAGTTCAGATTACCAGAGCCAAAGAAGCCCGAGGAAGTTGACAAGAAAGATCAACCAAATTATTACCCGTATCACCGATTGCTGAGACACACTATAGAAGAATGCTTCATTTTTAAGAATTGGCTCAAAAAGAATCTTAAAGAAGGGAATATAACGATCCTGAAAGAATATTTAAAAGAACCTGAAAAAGGTTCTTTAAATATGATTTCGACCGAACCACTCTCTCCGATTAATCCATATACTGGAAAAGATGGATGGAGTACGACTTGGGACAAACTCAAGAGGGTCCTAAATCAAATCCAAAATTCATCGAAATAATCTTCCACATACACTGGAAAAGATGGATGGAGTGCATTTTGGTGCAAATCATCCAAGAAAATATTGAACCAAATCCAGAGCGTGTCAAAACAAACATCCGTTTAGAGTCTTCAGTATGCTAAACCCGAGATAAAGATTTCACCACAAGATCCGTCATCATCAAAGACAAAGAAGAAAAAGAACACTACCATGAAGATTGATAACACGGAGCGCAGGATAGGGCTGGCTCAGCTAGATTGATTGTCTCGGATTCGGGGAAGAAAATCCTCGAACCCTTGACTTTGTATGATTATCTTTTTGCCCCTCCGTGGTCTTATGAATATAATGATCATGATTTCAGCTATGTTTTAACTATTTCTAGTGATGACGTAATTGATTATGACCAATCTAACTTCGATCTCAACTCCTGAAATGATCCGCAAATCATACTTGAGTCTGACAAACTCGTTAACAATATCAAAGAAGACATCAACGATAACAGTTACGATAGCGCCAGGAGTGAGGAACCAATCCTCGAGCACCACAGTACACCGTTTGCCATCAACTTAGAACTCTCCGAAAAAGAAGAAACACTGAAAAATTCAACAAAGGTTCTTCAAGAAGAAGAAATTACAGAAATAAACTTACAGAGCAGGAAAGTGTTACCCCCGAGAACAGCTCCTGTGAATAAAGAAAAAAAAATAGTAACTCGAGAAGAATTACCTCCACCTCCACCAGTGGAAGAACCACACAAAAAAGTGAAAATTGGAGCACCACATAAAGTGGATTACAACGTGCTAGCTCACCTTAGGAAACTGTCAGCCCGATTAAGCATCTACGATGCTCTGATCCTGTCAAAGGAGATGAGAGAAGCTCTGGTTACAGCCTTGCTTAACCAAGAGATTTTCTTAACTCAGTTGGCCAACACATCCTCAGATGAAGTTTGCTCGTTTAAATAACTGCCTGGGGTGACCTTCACCAATGAAGATTTGTTGCTCGGTACTGCCGACCACAACCGACCACTCTACATCTTCGTTAACATCGGCAAATTTGTATTGTCCAAAGTTTTAGTAGATCCTGGAGTATCACTCAACTTGATGAGTCTACGAACATTGACCTATTTGGACATCGAAGCTCAAGTTCTTACAACCAATAAAATGATGTTAATAAGATTTAACCAAAAGGGAGAAAGAGCCCTTAGATTGATTACATTATTTATGAAGGTTGAAGAACTAGCAACAACAACCAAGTTTCATATCATCAACACCGAGACCTCTGTCAACGCTCTACTTGGTTGACCGTGGATTCATGAACACAACAAGGTTCCATCTTCTCTAGACAAGTACATCAAGTACTACCAAGAAGGACAAGAACATTGCATCAAAGGAGATCTACAATCGTTTTCAGTTCATGAAGTTGACATTCATGAAGATGCTGCTTACTATGCGCCTCCAAAGAAAACTGTCTTCTCTCGTGAAATTGTAACAAACAAAAGTAAAGATCCAAAAGAAGTACAATGGCAAGACCATCCAACTCCGCTTCAACGATCTTCCACTACTCTCTTACAACAAGTTGGTGGAGGTTCTTTTAGTTCGCGCACCCGAGGTCGAGGCCGGGGACTTGGACGAGCAAGAACCAACTTAAATGTTGAATGGACTAGGCCAACTATCAACATCGGCGATGAAGATAGTTCCAGAGATGAAATAATGATGAAAAAATAGAGGAAATCTCAATACGAAATATCCTTAGAAGATGCCAAGAAAGGCGAATATGAGACGATGTATGATCGGATAAACCGCTATGTGAATACTATGATCCTTGCTTTGATCCTCCCTCAGAAGGTCGAGAGTTTAGAGGTCAAGGAAGTCCATAGTGCTGGTTCAAAGTCGATCAAATTTTACCGTGCTTCTACCTCTACTAATATTGAAAATCATGTAAATTTAGATGATGATCCTAATAAATTAATGGAATTTTCTTTTTGTTACTTTTTGCCTTGTGTACAAAAATTAATTAAACTGGGATATTTTCCAAAACAAATGCCAAACGATAAATTACAACTTTTGAAAATTATGGAGTGTTAAAAGTTGAACTCCCAACTCGAAAGAGAGTCTCGGATTTGGTACAGTCAGACCAGTCGATGATTCAGAATTTTGTATGGTTGTTGCTAGTGAATCGGAAGAGAGGATGACTTTACTGATCAACTAATAGAAGATGCTCCGCCAGAACTTGAGGAGGAAATTAAGTCAACGGTTGATGAGTTGAAAGAAATCAACCTCGGGACTGAAGAACGACCCCGACATACATTTATAAGCTCTCTACTCAATGATGAAGAATCTTTAGAATTGATCAAGCTGTTAACAGAGTTTAAAGATTGCTTTGTATGGAGCTATGATGAAATGCCAGGACTGTCTGCAGAAGTTGCAGTTCACAAAATCGGGGTGGAAAAAATATAACCCCAGTAAAACAAGCTCTTAGAAGAATGCGCCTCGAAATAGAGCAGCAAGTCATCGCCTAGGTGAAGAAATTAATAGACGCTAACTTTATAAAAGAAGAGCAATACCCCACATGGTTACCCAATATTGTACTTGTCAAGAAGAAAAATGGACAAATCCGTGTTTGCGTCAACTTCAGAGATCTAAATAAAGCATGTCCAAAAGATGAATTCCCACTGCCAATACCAGAGATGATGGTGGGCATCGCTTCGACACACGAAATATTCTCCTTCATGGATGGATTATCGGAATACAACCAAATCAAGATGGCTCCCGAAGATGCAACACTTACAACCTTCAAGACACCGATCAGAATTTTCTGCTACACAGTGATGCCTTTTGGGTTAAAAAACACCAGAGCAACATATCAACGTGCAATCACGAAGATTTTTTATGACCTCATTCACAATCAAGTAGAATGCTATGTGGATGATTTGGTCATCAAAATCAAACGAAAGATAGACCATTTGTGTGATTTGAGGATTGTGTTCAAACGGTTACAACAATATGACGTTAAAATGAATCCCTTAAAGTGCACATTTGGCATTACCCTGGGAAGTTCCTAGGATTCATTCTTCGTCATCGGAGAATCGAGATCGAACTAGATAAGATTAAAGCTATCTTGGAAATGCCTCCTCTTAAAACCTTAAAACAACTACGTTCCTTCCAGGGGAAGTTGGCATATGTGAGACACTTTATTTCTGATCTCTCAGGTAGGTGTTAGCCCTTCTCTTCATTAATTAAAAATGACGCCAAATTCATTTGGGAAGAGAAATGTCAGTGATCCTTTGAGGACGTTATACAATATTTAATGACACCTCCAGTTTTGGCAGCCACAATCCCAAGAAAACCATTGATATTTTATACTGCGGCCTTAGATGACTCTCTCGGAGCCCTCTGAGCCAAAGTCAATGACAAGGGTAAAGAAAATGCACTCTACTACTTGAGTCATCGTTTGATTCCAATGGAAGAATGGTATCCACCTATTGAGAAGCATTGTTTGACGTTAATTTTCACTGCCCAAAAGCTTAGACATTACATGCTCTCTCATAAAATTACCCTAATTTCAAAATTTTATCCGTTGCAATATTTGATGACCCGGTCAACACTCTCCGGAAGTCTAGCAAGATGGTTGATGATCTTATTGCAATTCGATATAACTTTTATTCCCCTCTGTTCTATCAACGGACATATTCTAGCAGACTTTCTCGCAGCACACCCATTGCCAGCTGGGCCCCCTTTCAACGATGAACTACCAGATGAACAAGTGTTACAAATGGAATTCTCTAGTGTGCAATGCTGGAAGATGTACTTTGATGGTGCATCATCAGCCATAATAGACAAAGGATCAAGCACAATCATACTAGGCAAAGCAGGAATCAGTTTGATCTTTATCATGTCAGATAAGGGTATGTTGAGGTTCTCTTACCACCTGACAGAACCGTGCACCAACAATGAAGTAGAGTGTGAAGCTTTAATCACAAGATTGGAATTGACAATCTCAATAAATATAAAAAACATTGTCATCTATGGTGACTCTCAACTCGTCATCCAACAAGTTGTTGGAAAATACAAAATTTTGAAACCAAGGCTAACAAATATCACTGATACGCGATGAAGTTACTGGAGAAAATCCCCTACGTGACTTTCTACCGGATTCCTAAGGGAGATAATGCCCATGCCGACACTCTAGAAAAACTCGCCAAGGAGCTGACATGTCCCCCGGAGGATTCCATTGAAATCACAATACAAGGAAGACAAGTTCTGTCTCTAATCGACCTCAAAACTCTACACAAGTTTAGAAAAGAAGAAACAATGATTGTAGTTGTGGATATCAACAAAGATTGGCGCAAGACATTAATAGAATATTTGCATACTGAAAAGCTGTCATAAGACAAGTCTGAGGCACATCACATTACAAAAAGGGCTATGTCATACGCCTTAGTTGGTGATGTCCTCTATAAAAGATCGTTTGACCAGATGTGGCTACTGCCTAAGCAAAGCCAAAGCCCGAAATATTGTCAAAGAAGTACATACCGGATTGTGTGGCGCTCACCAGTCAGAACCAAAAATGAAAATGAAGATCAAGAGACTTAGATATTATTGCCTAGCAATGATATCCAACTGCATGGATACAGCCTGAAAATGTCACCAGTGCCAAGTGCATGGGGTGGTCTTGCACCAACCTCCAAATTGCTACACCCAATCATTGCTTTGTGGTCATTCGAGTGTTAGGGCACGGACATAATAGGTCCGATAAACCGTCCATCTTCCAAAGGGCACATGCTTATACTTGCTGCTACGGATTACTTCTCCAAATGGGCAGAGGCAGTGCCGTTACAAGAGGTTACAACACAACACGTCCTTCAATTCTTCAAAAGCCAAATCATCTACCGTTTCAAAGTACCACGAAGAATAACTTCTAACAATGGGATAGCCTTCAAAAGCACCAAAATCAACAATTTCGTCACAAGAAACGGGATAGATTGAAGATACTCTACAATATACTATCCCAGAGAAAATGGATTGGCTGAAGCCTTCAACAAGACATTGGTACAGATTTTGAAGAAAACAATGGATGAAAATAAAAGAGATTGGCACAACAAATTATTAAAATCTTTATGGGCCTATCGAACAACGTTCAAAACTCCCACTCAGTGTACACCCTACATGCTCGTGTATGGGTCCGAGGCCATGCTCCATTAGAAATTCAGATGCTGTCTCTCAGAGTTGTTATCGCCAGCCAACTCACAATAAAAGAAAGTGCAAAGCTCATGCTCGAAGAACTAGAGAGTTTTGAAGGAAAATGACTTGAAGCACAACTACATTTGGAACTTTACCAGACAAAGATGATACAAGCTCATGACAAATTAGTTCGCCCAAGGACATTCAAAGTTGGTGACCTTGTCCTCGTGCTCAAAAGGCCTATTCTTGCACGCCGCAAGATAGGTGGAAAATTAGAGCCAACTTGGGAGGGACCATTTATCGGTGAAAAGGTTTATGCAGGAGAAGCCTACCAATTAGTGGACTTCCGGGGTGAAAGACCCATGCTACCAATCAATGGACGATACCTGAAGACATACTATGCAACCTGACATTGCTTGCCTTCGCTTGATTTGAAATTTTGACTATTTTGGGGTTATCTATGTGGCCAAAAGTCTGTGATCGAGTCCAAATTTTTGTAACAAAATTAACCTCAACATAATAAATTTTTTTTTTTTGAAAACTACACACTTCAATCTCCTCTTTTCAAATTTAAAATGCTACTAAATTAAACAAAATTTACACATAAATAAACAATCTCTTCACCAAAATAAACTAAAATTTTCTTTGATAAATACTTTGTTTTGTTCTTGTTCATGCTAAGTTTCAGCCCACTGACATTTTTCCTGTCGTCTGGAGAAAAATGTCAGGCCAGAGGCTGATCTTCACCTTTAAAGATGGCTGGAATCTCACACTAAATGAAGAAATGGTGTTGCAGGGTGGTACTATAGATTTTGACATGGAATTTAACCAAGTCAGCGTGGAATACGAGGGGCCTTTAGTGAATTTCATTAGCCGACGGGAAAAGGAAGGGTTACCTTCACTACTAAGGGTGATCACCAAAGATAGTGCGTCACTGAAAGGAAAGAGCTTGATGGTACAACAGGACCCGATGGAGGGGCCAACCCGATTAGCATCCATGATAGCTACGCCGACTGGGGGCCTAGGTGCTGCTGATAATGAAAGGATACCGTTTGATCCACTATGAAGAACACAACAAAGAAACGTCAGCGATGCAAACAAAGAGCTTTCTTACGAGAAGAGAAGAGACGCCAGAAGAGGTAGACAATTTGCTCGCTCCTTTTTTTGATGGACACATTTATGATCCGGTCATGAAAGAGACCTCCTCCAGCCAGCCCACTACAGATGAGGAGTCTGAGTTTGTTACAAAGCCAAAGATACTACCAGCTTCAGATGTTCTGTATATGGGTTGCCGTACCTGCAATGCCAAAATACCTGCACGAGCGTCAGCTACAGGGGCATTCGTGGAGTGCCCGGACTGCAATGTCCTACATCTATAACACTACAACACATTAAAGGAATATACATCTACCGATGATGGATCTTAGACCCCCTGATTACCTAATAGAGGCAGAGTCATATGTCCCAATGGTTGCAGGGCCGCATGTTCCATGGGGTACAGAGCCAAATGCCCTCTCAGATGCAGAATCATACATTCCGTTAGAGTCAGAGACAACACCAGCTTGGGTTCCCGCTGGTGTTCAAATGAAGGAATACCCGCGACAAGTGTCGATTCCCAGTACGATGGAATATTATCAAATGTGCAAAGTAAATAAAAGAGACTTCGAGTTCTACGATGAAGTACAGGGAAACTTCATCAACATATTGGAGGGATTAAAACTTTATACCAGAGTCTTCTTAGAGACTGACGAACAAAGTATTCTTGATTGCATTTTTGACCTAAGGGACAGAGGTCGAGCAGGTTTGCTCATGGAAAGAGCCTATTCTGAGCTAAGGAAATGGATGCGAGGAAAAGGAAGGATTACCATCCAGTGTGGCTGCTGCTACAACTTCACAAATGATAGACAAGGGAATCTGCCTAGGATTCTCAAACACGATCAGGTAGATCCACTACCACCAATGATAAAGTGGATGATCAAAAGAATGATCAGATGGAGTATTCGGCTCGCTACCTTCATTCCAAATAGTTGTATAATCAACATCTACGACGAGGCTGATTGCATTCCTCCACATATAGATCACCATGATTTTGTGAGACCTTTTTGTATGGTCTCATTCATGAGTAAAAATAACATCTTATTTGGGAAAGAAATTGACGTTATCGGGCCTGGTGAGTTCAGAGGCTTTCTAGAGATTCCCCTACTAGTTGGCTCAGTGCTTGTTCTTAAAGGCAACGGTGCAGACGTCGCTAAGCATTGCATTCCAGGAGTGCGACACCGTAGGGTGTCTGTGACCTTCCAACGAATGGACGACAACAAGATGCCACACGGATTTCAGTCAGATCCAGAACTTGAGGAACTACTACCTTACGAGCTATGAGAGGGTTGTACCTCTGAGCTCATGTGATGAGAAATCTTGTCCTGAAACGTGGCTTAGAAGGTCAGCTCGATTAGGAGCTCGTCACAAGAGGAACAGACAGTCAGAGGATCCCTTTCTCTTTTACTACATTACAACAATTTGATATGTACCAGAGATGCTCAACCTATAATGTGTACTTGGCATGAGAAATTTTGGATGTACTTTGATGCATTTTGCATATTATAACTTTCGAGGCGTTGTCCTACAGTTGATCTGTAACATTTTGTTGGAGCAGATTAATGAAGTTTTTTTTAGAAATATGTCTTTTTGTCAATTGCCTTTTGTGCGATGGAAGGAAGCCACGAACCACATGTTGGTTCAAAATTACAACTAACAAAGAACAAAACGACAAACACAAAATTTTTAACGATAATAAAATTTAAACAAAAAAAAAACAACAAAACAATTCTCTTTTGAAAAATCAACCAACTAAAATCAAAATTTAAAGACATATTTTAAAAAATTAAATGTGATAAAAACAACAAGAAAAAAAAATAAATCTGTTGAGTGGATTCTCTCAATTTTGGAGTTTCTTAGTCTTTGCCCGATCAGTGCAACTATCTTTGTCTACACTAATTTTCTTCACATCCTCGCAGAATTTCACATTCTGCGCAAAAATTCACAAATTTTCACAAATCCTCTTCAACAATGTCAACCTTTGCATACAACACATGTCTTTAAATTAAACACTACAAACTCTGTAGAATTCTCATTTTCAAATCAGTCCCTAATTTCTGATTCACACTTTCGAGGTCAGTCCATACCTTCTGACACTCTCTTTTGAGATTGATCATTACCTTTCAATTCTCATTTTTGAATCAGCCCCTAATTTCTAATTCACACTTTTGAGATCGATCCTTACCTTCCGACGCTCTCTTTTGAGATTGATCATTACCTTTCAATTCTCATTTTCAAATCAGTCCCTAATTTATGATTCACACTTTTGAGTTCTGTCCTTACCTTCCGACGCTCCCTTTCCAGATTGATCACTACATTTCAATTCTCATTTTTGAATCAGTCCTTAATTTTTGATTCACACTTTTGAGGTCGGTCCTTACCTTCCGACACTCTATTTTGAGATTGATCCCTACCTTTCAATTCTCATTTTCGAATCAGTTCCTAATTTTTGATTCACACTTTTGAGGTCGGTCCTTACCTTCCCACGCTCCCTTTTGAGATTGATCCTTACCTTTCAATTCTCATTTTTGAATCAGCCCCTAATTTCTGATTCACCCATTTGAGGTCGGTCCCTACCTTCCGACGCTCTCTTCTAAGAATTAACTTTCAATTCTCATTTTAGAATCAGTCCTTAACCTCTGATTCACCCTTTTGAGGTCAGTCCCTACCTTCTGACATTCTCTCCTTTTGTGGTTGATCCTTGACTTTCAGTCATTATCCTATAATTAATCCCTAACTTCTGATTCCTCTCTTTTCACGATCAATCCTTAACTGCCGACCCTCTTCTGAAATTAAAACCTGAATTTTAAATCCCACCCCAGGGTCAGCACTTACACACTGACCCCCGTCCTCTACAAATTCCTGAAATCTGATAACTCAAAACCCACTCTCCAATCCTCAGCGAGAGTTCCTACCTCCTTATTTTGATCAAATATTCACCTGATATATTCTCCAGCAAAAGAAAATAACACTCACAATCCCACACTCCTTCCGCTACATAGGAGTTTATAATGGTTTTGTTGATCTCTCCAGTCAACGCCAATACACGCGGTGTGCTTTGCCCAACACACTACACCTATTGGGGGTCCATTTGTTGAACTCACTTTTGGTTGAGGTTTAGTTTTCCTTTTTAGTAGCCTAAGGTTTAGCCATAAGTCTTCTTATTGACTATTCTTAGAAAACTAGAAAAGGAACCCTCACCATTAGAAATTCTAAACTTCTCTTTACTCAACTTGAAGCTCTACATATTGGTCCTAACCTCTAGTACTTAGTAGGTGGGGTCATTATGAGGGAGCTCAAGGGGAGTTCCCATAGACTGTTGGATCTTAGGGTTGACCATAGGTGTTGGTCTAAAGTTAAGGCACTCACCAGCAATCACCTCACTCATAACCACTCACAAATACAAACTCAAAATTCCTTAACCTTGATCCCTTGATCTTTTAGGATACTCATGTAGATGGTCCCCTAAAACCCACTAGCTCTAGGCTAGGATTTTAGCTAAGACCACTACATAAAG
>JXCR01143273.1:78540-111026 GCA_002079205.1 Phalaenopsis hybrid cultivar | reverse complement strand
ATAGTACCGTTTTTCTTCTGCCTTTTCCTTACATGTTTCGTGCTTGAATTTACCTACATAAAATTGCATGTTAACCATAACCATAACCCAAAACCAAAACTAAAATCAACCAAGACAAAATTCACCGCCACAACATTCAAAATATAAAANAAAATTCACCGCCACAACATTTAAAATATAAAACAACTCAAAATTTAATCACAAACATCACACAAAACCACAACTTCAACTAAATTAAGACGTCTCTATTGGATGATCAGGAATCCCTCGGACGAGGTAACCTACGATTGCTAACGAGGCTTCCCATGGTTTAAATTGGAACTCATTAAGTTGGGTTTAGTAAGTTCATTTGGACTAAGTGAATCCAATAGAAAATAGTAATGCCGGAATGAGGGAACCGTAAGATCCTAACTGGTGTCGCTCTAATCAACTTTAATATGCCCTCATAAAATTTAAAGAACTTCAACCATAGGTCCACTTAATTTGACATTGCACCCTAGAAAACTCAAACTCATCACGGCAAGGAGCTTGGAGCTAGCATGGTGGGCAGCACGACCATCTTCAACAGCGAAACCTGTCTTCCTCAGCTAAACCATTATTCCTTCCTTAGACTTAAATAACAAAGCCATAGGACTTCAAGGTTGCTTGCTTATGCAATGTAAATCCTCACATATCTTTAGGCCTTTGCATAGCCCTGCTATACAATATAAGCCCTAACTCGTCTTAGGATTCTTAGGCCTTTGCATAGCCCTGCTATACAATATAAGCCCTAACTCGTCTTAGGACTCCAAGGTTGTCGCATAGCCCTGCTATACAATATAAGCCCTAACTCGTCTTAGGATTCCGAGGTTGTCGTTTGTTAATAACTTCGAGGTTTCTTGCTTATGCAATGTAAATCCTCACATCATCTTTAGGCCTTTGTATAGCTCTATACAATATAAGCCCTAACTCGTCTTAGGATTCCGAGGTTGTCGTTTGTCATGACCTAAATCAATTAAACAACCAAGCCATAGGATTTTGAGGTTGTCTGCTTATGCAACATAAATCCTCACCTCATCTTTAGGCCTTTGTATAGCTCTGTTGTACTAAGCCCTAACTCGTCTTAGGATTCCGAGGTTGTCGTTTGTCACGACCTAAATCCTCACATCATTAGGATTCCGAGGTTGTCGTTTGTCATGACCTAAATCCTCACATCTTTCAGGCTATTTGTGTGATAGTCCTAACTCGTCTTAGGATTCCGAGGTTGTCGTTTGTCATGACCTAAATCCTCACATCTTCTAAGCTGTTTGTGTGATTGTTTCACACAAATATAAGCCCTAACTAAATAAAATTGATAGGATGAAACACTTTAGTACTTCTCCTCAAAACTGAAGCCAAACATTAGGATAGCTTGGGAAGTCACCAGGGTTCTCCTCTGAATCCATGACATCTCCTAGTTCTTATTCCTTTGGGTCCTACAATAAAATGTTCCAAATTTGAACCAAATCCTCTTTCACACCTCTACGTCCAATTTTGTTAAAGAGTCCTACCCTTTGAAATTATTTGAAGATAATATTTCCTGATTTTTATCGAGAGTCTTCTTAAGTGACTTCGGTCATTTAGGATGTAATTAACTATAGGGGCTTGCCCTTATAGGAAGCATGTCCGAACCCAGCTTAATATAAACTCTATTTAATCCTTTATATTAAATAAGAGAACTTGTCGGCAAATAAAAAGGTTTCGCAGACCAAGCGGTCATCATACTTTCCATAGTTTATTTGATCGAGTCTCATCCACAAGTCTTGCATTTATCCTTTCGGATAGATATAGTACAGTGCTCTTTCATTTTAAACTATGAAAAATATGGGGTCAGTTTAATTTCATACTTCAACGCCCTTCTGAAGCAGGCGACGGGATTTCAATTTCGATGACCGACAGCTTCTTACGGGCAACTCCCCACAAACCAACCCGAAATAGCGCCAATAGTACCTAAATCACATAAAGCTTTCCCATAAAATTTGTCTCCTATTGCACATGGAATTGTAAAGCTATCAGGATCTTTAAGATTTTTAGGAAGCTTTTTCTGAATTTTAACACCGCACTCCTCACTTAGTGCAACAGTCTTATTATGTTAAAACTTCCTTTTCCTATTGAGAATGTCCTTCATAAACTTTATATAGCTTGGCATTTGTTCTAAGTCTTCAGCAAATGGAATATTAATTTTAAGCTTCTTAAATATTTCTAGAAATTTTGAAAATTGTTTATCCAACTTCTGTTGACGAAGTCTATAAGAAAATGGAGGTGGTGGTTCTTTCAAATGAATTTTTAGTGGAGAAATAGGTTTTTAAGAATCTTTTGGAGCGTCCTCTTTTGATTCTTCAATTTCTTCTCTCTCTACTTCACCTTCCTTTTGAACCCTACCTTCCAACTCTCTTCCACTTCTAAGTTAAGTGACTTTTACTTGCTCTTTATTCTGGACTTTTGGTTTTTATTCAGTATTACTAGGAAGTGTTCATTGGGATCTATTACTTAATGAATTTTTCTGGTCTTTCAGACTTGTTTCAGTATTACTAGGAAGTGTTCCTTGGGATCTATTACTTAACGAATTTAATTTGATTCAGTATTACTAGGAAGTGTTCCTTAGGATCTATTACTTAATGAATTTGTTATTTGCTCTAATTGTAGCTCCTTGACTTTATAATTGATTTCCCATTTGTAACACCACTTCTTCTATAGTCAACTTCTTCTCCTTAAATTGTGTATTAATGTTGAAACCCGGAGGATAGTTAGATTTATAATTTTTATTCCATTGATTGTTCCAGTTTCTCAATGGGTTTACTTAGTTGTTCCCCCATTGCTGATTATTACCACCTGAATTCTTAATCTAGTTAAAGTTGGGATGGTTTTTCCAATTTGGGTTATAATAATTTAAATATGGGTTATTGTGCTGGTTGTTTATGGCATTTAAGGTTTCTAATGATGCTTGATAATTTTCCATTTGACCTAACAAATTCTCTTCAATCATGGAAATTGGTTGAGAAAAATTCATTCCAAATTAGTCTAAATTCCTTGAAATTGGAGCAACTTGATTTGCTAACATAGTAAATGCATCAGATTTATGAATATTGGCTACTTTCTTAGGATTCACCCTTTCAAAAGGCCATTGAAATTTATTGGTAGTCATTTCTTCAATTAAAGTGTAAGCGTCACGAAATGATTTTGACATCAATGAACCACCACCAGTGGCATCGATAATTGATCTAAGAGACCCAATTAATCCATTATAAAAAGTTTGAATTATTAACCAATATGGTATAGCATGGGAGTTCTTTAAATCTTTCCCTTGCTTCATAAATAGATTCCCCTTCAAACAAATTAAAAGATGTAATATCATTTCTAAGCTTCTCAATTTTTTATGATGAAAAATATTTAGCAAGGAATTTATTTGATAAATCAACCCAAGTTCTGATAGATCCAGATGCTAAAAAATTCAACCACATCTTAACTTTATCCCTCAGTCAGAAAGGAAATAACCTAAGTCTTCTGGCATCATCTGATACACCATCGTATTTAAATGTAGTGCACAATTCTAGAAAATTGTCAAGATGTAAATTTGGATCTTCTGTTGGTGATCCCCCAAACTGATTATTTGATACCATTTGGACAATAACATGTTTAATCTCAAATGAATTGGCCAATACAGTAGGCTTTTGAATACTACAATGAATTTCATCTACAGTAGGGTTGACATAACCTCTTAAAGGTCTAAACTCTTGATGAATTTCAGTATTTTGATCATTTTGGTTTGCCATTTCTGTAACTTTTTTTGGATTTTTCAAGATTTTTAAATTTTTTTATTTTTCTAATTTTTCTAAGAGTTTTCTCTAATTCAGAATCGTAGGGCACTAGTCCTCTAAAACCTAAACTACACATACACTAAACATAAAATAAAATAAAACTAAACACACACAAAATAAAATACAATAACTTAAAGTTTAAATACTACTTTCTAAAAATAGAAATTGTCTTTTTAAATCAATAGAATCCTTTCAATTTTCACTTCACTTCCATGGCAACGATGCCAAAAACTTGATCCTGAAACTACTTATATGCAACGGTATAACAATAAATCTGATTATATTTTTCACTTATATTTCCTTATTTTGCAACAAAACCAAAAACTTGATCTTGAAGAAAAAATTAAGAATTTAACTTTTAATTTATATATATTGGGATATTACACAAGTATACGTATCGTTATCAAGTAATATAAGACTTTTTGATTAAGACCTGAATATTGAACCGACAAGGAAAATAAGCAATATGCACTTTTTGGAAAACTATCCATTTTTTAAAAGAAAATTATTTAAACTAAAGCTCTTTTCACAGAAAAGAAAGTGTAAATATTTTGGTAATCTTAATATTTTAACAAAAATAAGACATACTTAAAAAGATAACTTCAATTTTTGTAGAAGAAAAGCACAAAATTTGAAAATATCTTTCTCCTTATCATGAATTCTATTAAGCCAACTTGTGACTCAAAAACCTCTTCAAAATTCACAAAAACCAAATTTACTCATCCAATAACTTCCACTAGTGCTTAAGCGCGGGGCCTCTAGTGCTTAGGCGTGGCATTCTCTGTTTGACCGGCGCTTAAGCACCAGGTCCTCTTATGCGCTGATCCAAATTTTTTATGTGTAAGGATTTACTAAGTTGACACCACTCCAACACCAAAACTTGATCCTTGTATGAAAATTAAGTTGTGTAAAATATATATAATTATAGGCAATTAATAATGGGATTCTACACAATAATGGTGGTGGAATGAAGATGGATTATGAAGAATGGTATAAATGGAGCGTGGAACATTTTGGAGTTAAAAGGAGTCCATTTCCTGATGAATTTTGGACTCAAATAAAGCCCAAGGTTGGTTCTTTAAGCGGTGCATTCAAAAACTCTTAAAAAATTGTCCAAAGACATTGAACCTTCTAGAAACGGGGGCTGAACCACCTTTGGCGTTGTCGGTGCTCATCTGGCACGGTCGGCGCTTAGTAAAAATTTCAGTTGTTTTGTTGTTATGTGCGGTCGACGATGTCATTGGCACGGTCGGCGCTTAGTGCTTCTTTAAAAAACATCATTTTGACTCCAAATTCCATTCTTTTTGCTTCCTTTTTTACTTTAAGTCCTAAAAGTCAACAACCTGCAAGACAAAATCAAAATACCTTCCATTAAGGTACAATATCACCAAAAATAAGTATAAAATATGGGTATAAAAATGCATATATTTTCGGTGTATCAAAATCTCCCAAACTTACATGTTACTTGTCCTCAAGTAACTCATCTACTACATAAAAATATGACTTATCGTAAAGAATTTAACTTGTAGACTTCTATATTTAAGTTCTCTAAACATAATAGTATAACTTAAGAAAAATTCAAAACAACTCCAGTTAATACTAAAGGTGCTAGGATATTTAGGAATTAACTCTAAGATTTCTGATCCTCTATTTCTTTCAAGAAAAATTGCTATTTGTCATATTAAAGTCACTTAGAAAATTCACATGAAAAAGAACTTCATAAAACTCTATTAATCATTAATCTAATACTCAAATAAAAAGTTTAGAAAATGTGTCATATTCTTCTTTCTTAAGTTGATTCAAGTAAAACAAATTTTAAATTAGGTATCTTCTTAAGCTTCTCCCCACATCTTTTTTCATTTTTTCTTTACTTTTCAGGATCATTTTTAATCCTCTTTTTCTTTTCTTTCTTATTTTTTTTAATGTATGTGAGAATTACTATATATGGATAGCCTTTAATGATTTTGAACTTCACTGTCCTTTTCTTAAAGTTAAAAAATTTTTACATTTCTTCACTTAACAAATTTGAATTAACATAAAAATTACACAGTTTAATTCTTTTCTTTTTACAAGAATCTTTTAGGATTTTTAATACTTCAAAAATACAAATTTTTTTACTTAAAATAGAAAAACATGGCCTTATTCTCTTTTACCAAATATCTTAGAATGTAGAATTAACCTTTATTGTTGAAATTTTTTTACTTAAATTTACTAGATATTTAGAAACAAAAATATAGTTATCCAAAGTTAACCCATAATACCAAAGGTCAGGTAAAATTTAAACTTTTTGAAAAAATAGTTAAGTGAGGACAAATAAAATTAAGTTCTCTCTTTTCTTTTTTTAAAATAATTTTTCTCCCTCTCAAACTTAAATTTTTTAAGAGATTTACATTAAGAACTTTAAAAATAAAAGGGTGAAAGAAAGTATTAAAGACATAACAAAAATTCGTACTTGTTGAACATTCTGATTTTTACAAATAAAATCTGAAATACTGCAGGTGCTAATATGAAAAACTACAAGGCTTAAAACATTAAATTGCACATAATATATATAAAATTTGCTGAGAAAGAGTTAATTACAATACATATAATAAAGTGCTGAAACTAATAATAGAACTAAACTAAATTCTAAAAATGAAAACAATTTTACACATTACAGTTTCACTTTACAACATTAACAATGACTTTGTATATGCTTAAAAATATAAGTATTTAAAACTGCTGCTAAAAGATTTAATTCCTCAGCAACTGCACCAAAAAATTAATAACAGTCATAGATTCAATAATGATGTATGTATAAAATAAACAATAATTGTAAAGTCAAAGTTATCAACGCAAGTATATGTATCACTCAAGAAATATAGGGCTCTAATGGAGTCCTATAGATCGATCCCACTGAGAGTAATATTAGAACTACGAACTAAGATTTTAGAAAAGCAATACTTAATCGTAACAATAGAATTCAAATTGCTTATCTGTCACTGATAATCAATTGAAATAAATATGTAATTTTAATAACTCTTAAAAAACTAATTATATTAATAAGTTTTTAATGTGATATTCAATATATAATAAAGCATCCTTCTCCTTGTCAAGAAATTATAGTGAATGGATAAAGTGAATCAATTCTAATTGTATTGTGTCAAGTAGGAGCATAACTATTCTTTACCCTTTGGTCTAGGCTTAAGGAACATTGACTAATCCTACGCTTATTTACTGAATCTGCGGCTAGGCTGGGAGGATACTAGCTCTCACTTCAGAGTCCCACGCTCCCCTCGTGTGAGGGCTAACATCTACACTTCACCACCCAAACAATAGGACCAAATTAGGGATTTTAGTTTGTCACTCTAAAATCTACAATTCTACGCCCAATAATTTTATTTCCATATTTATTTGCACCCAACTTCCAAGGGCTTTGACCTCCCCGAATCTTGTATGTAATCTTCACTTTAGTTGTAAAACTCAACATACTTTAACAAATCAATTGACCAGATTGAAAGTAAATGAAAATTAAAGTGAAAAGATCATCACAATTTCTTTAACATTTTCATGGCTCAATAAATTCAACTCACCATTTCACAAATCTCAAAACAAGGAGAAAGACAAAGAAAACTACTCAGATCTCATGGGAAAAACACAATAAAACTCAAAATTCATACATAATAGCAAAGTCATACAAACTACAACAAGTAAATAAACTTTTCTCTAATTTCTCCCCAAGCAAACTCCTCAAAGTTCCTTTGAATCTCTTCCTTTCTTTACAGCACACAAAATTCCTCTTTGAAGCAGCAAGAAGGAAGAAATCTCTCACTTTCCCTGCACTCTTCTAATCTCTTGAAGAATTCCTCACAATTTTGGCACTCTAGTAAATTCTCTATACACTAATGGAACCTCTTTAACCTCTAGGACCCTGTCTAACATCCAGGACCTCTCTAATTTTTGGTCAAAATCTTCTTTTAAAGTTGTGGATGAGTTTTCCCGAGAGTTTGCTAAGCACCCCTCCAAAATTCGTCCTCATCCAATGCATTGTTGGACATAACTACCGAGCTCACTTTGAGCGGCCTCGAGGGCGCCGTCGGTGGGCCTTCTAAAAGAATTAAACTTGGAGTCTCGGGAAAAGTCCGTCGTCGGCGCTGTTGGGCTCGCCGTTGGCGCCCTAGTTCAAATCTTCACATTTTGGTCATTTTCGCTCCAAATTTGCTCCTTGTTGCATCTTTTTGCTCCAACAACTCTAATTCATCATTCCTGCTATAAAACATAAAAAATACCTTTCTTTAATGTACAATATCATCAAAAATAGTGTAAAATAGGTATGAAAATCTCAACATATTTTCCTTTAGTCAAACATAACAAAAGAGTCTCCACAATATAAAAAAACTAAATATACAATCATAAAATATAACACAAACAAACAAACAAACAAAAAGATCACCAGTCATCATCTTCTTCATCATTAACATTTAACTCCTGCTGTTGATATGGAGTATAAATAGGTTAAATAGGGGACTGAGCTCTATGATCACCCCTAAGGTATTTGACTAAAGCATCATCATATTCATTTTTCAGGAAAATTATATCATTTGTATGAGCATTTTTGGCTTCCATGTTTTGCATCCTATGATCCATCCTCAAAATATCTCCCTATTGAATAATCATCTAGTCCAATAACTCCCTGTTACTGGGTCACTTGAAGTAGGCTTACTATAGGGGTCCTAGAATTAGAAGGGATATCACTGGCCTTACTTCCAGATCTCCAATCAACATGGGGCTCATAAGTCTTAATGTTTGCAGGCCCAATCGGTCTCTGTGGCTCAATCCTCTCCTCACCATGTCTGAAATCAACTCCTGCATGCTCACAAAGTGTATAAATGAGAGCAGGGTGTGTCAATCCACGAGTGGTCTCTGCCAAAGTAATAGATCGAGTGTTCATATAAATGATAGAGCCTACATTTATATCCATCACTTTCTGAATAAAATAGTTCAGGATGGCTCTATCCTTGGTCACTTCACTATGATGGTTTGTTGGAATCATCCTCCTAGAAATAAAATAATGGCAGGCCTTAGATACTACATTTAACATTGAAAGGGGAAAGTTGACTTTAACTCCATTATTTACTTTCCAAGCCCCTTTGTCACCAGTCAGAAATAAAATAACCTCATCTATGGCCTCATTTGTTGCAGAGAATGAATGATATTTACATTTAAAAACATCTTCTAACTGATAAAACTCATTTATTTTCTTGGAGTAAACTCCACCCTTTTTCCTCGAACAAAAACAAAATCATCAGAAGCCTCCAAAAAATTGGCATAGAATTTCATTACTACCCCATATATCGCATCAACAGTAAAATACAGAAGTTTTACCACTGCTTAGCGATAATCAATTGTTCAACTTTCCCTCTCAAATTTTTAAAACCTCAATCCATAACCACTTTCTTATTTTCTCAAAGATTATGAAATCAAACTCTAGCTTTAAAGCTAACAAACTTTTGCTTGTAATATTTTATTTTTCTTTTGCTCGATCTAAGTGCCATAGGAAATCTAGAAAAATTTGATAAAAATCCAAATTACTTCCAAATTCTGAAAATCAAAATGTAAAGCACTTTAAACTTAAATCCACTGAGTAAAAGTTTTTCACCAAAGCATTTTCTCAAAATCTCTCCAAAAAATCCCAAAACTTTCAGATCTAGGCAATGTAAGAAAATCTTGTAGAGAAAATGAAATCTTAAGTTCCTTTGCCGCTAAATCGCCTCAAATCCGCCCAAAATCAAGCCTTAGGTGTGAAAACCGAAGGTTGAAGGTGACTTTAGGGGTAAAAGTGGAGGTTTTCAAGTGAAAATTGTGAATTAAAGGGGTTATTACTGCTCTCGGGTTGAAGGCGCCGTTAGCGCCCATGCCAGGGCCGTCGACGCTGAAGGCCCAAAATTCACTATTTTGAATTTTTCCAAAATTTCAATTTCCTTTCAATTTACTCGAAAGTTTTTTTTAGTATTTTTAATCACAATTTTTTATCTAATAATAATTCACAAATAAAAATTCACGAACAATAACAAACTAACTTTTATATATATGAAAATACACTTTTTACAAACACATTTCACAAATCACACATTCACACCTATTAAGCAAACTAATTATAAATCAACTTTGAAATCAAGCCATAACATTAAACACTAACATAAAACTATACACATAATCAAATTTTAGAATTCTAAAGCAAAAACAAACCAAACCAAATCAAATCAAATCACATAATTACATTAAATACATAAATATTCAAGCAAGTGAGAATCCAAAGTCTTCAGTCATTTCGCTTCATCTTTAGTGTTTTCACCTCCTCTAATATCTCCCATGGATTGGTAATGAACACATAGGATGTAGAAGGATCGGTACGGGAATCGATATGTCAATTTTTTCTCGATCCACCCATTTTCTTTAAACATCCGAGCTAATACTGCTTCAAAAGTTCCAGTATGATCAAAATTTTCTTTCATTCTCCAATCTAGGTGATCAAAAAGGTAATTAAGATCTCCCACTGCATTCATAATACTCTAAAGTTCCCTTTCAATTTTCTTCAATTTCTTCTCCAAAGCAAGCAAACTTCATACTGTTGGTGGTATTAATGGAATTGAAGCATGTGAAGAATGATCCGTAGTAACATTTAGTACTTCATTTCCAATACCAACATACTGATCATTAATAGGGATAATGGGCTCCCATGGTAGTAAAACTTTTCCCCAACTTTCATATGGCACTTGGGATTGACTGCAAATCAAAAAAATTGTAGAAGGATGCCCAAGTCCATAAATTGGTCCATTCATAATGATACCCATAATAGATTTAAATATGATTGATACTATATTAATATGTTTTTCCATTTGAATACAGTGGCTTAAAATAGCACTTTCCCTGGTGACTCTACTAATCTTCATTGTAGGGAGTAATTTTTCACAAATAAAGAATTGCCACTGCTTCAAAATTTGATTAAGTGATGAAGCAAGAAAACTAATATATCCTTCATCTTGTACTTCTCACATATCACTTTCATCTGTCAGGAAATTATAAACATCTTACATCAAATCTCGTGTAGGAATGAAGTTTGTATAATAACAGATTGGAATATTTTCTATCATATACAATTCATTAATCCTTGCAGGAGTATATGGTACAACCTTACCTCGTATGAAGAAAACTCCTTAGGTAATTCTATGTAGATTTGCATAGAACTCCTTTACTACAGGCACAACAACCATAGCAGTGGTGTAACACAGAACTTCCCATCACCTTTACAAAATGACCTTGTTAATTAGAGCACTTGGATTGATCAATCCATGATTAACAAATCATCTCTCCTTAATTAATCGCTTCTTTGTAATAAATTTCTCATATAATCTCTGTGCGTCGAAACTAATAAAATTTCTTCTATTGAAAAATACATACCTTGAAGTATTTCTGGAATTTAAAGCCATGGAATCCAAAAATAGGAAGTTTTTAGGCATCCTAGGAAGTTTTTTGGACTTTAAAAACACCTCCTCATGGTTATTATGGAGCTAAATCCCGCCAAAGTCCACCAAAATTCATCTGAACCGTCAAACCACTCTCGGTTCCATCAGCGCTCCCGTTTGGCGCTGCAGGCACTGAGGTTCGTTTTCTGGGGCGCCATTAGCGCCAGTGGCCAAAATTTTGCGACTTTCATTTTTCGTTCAATTTAATTCCATTTTTTCTCCAATACCAATATTTGACTAATTTATAATAAATGTAATAGTGAAGGATTATTATCTACTAATATATAAGACACTTATCAAACAAAATAGTAATACATAAACATAAATGTTTGGGTTGCCTCCCACAAAGTGCTTGGTTTAACTTCGTCAGCCCGACACGCCATTTGCTTAGTTGGCTTGACTTAACATTAATATTTTTTAAAATTGAGGTACATGCCCTTTATAACAATATGTCAGATGATGCCCATTAATTTAAAATACCTTTCCAGTGTTAGAATCTTTAATAACAACATTTCCATAATAATAGACTTTAATCACTTTAAATGGTCTTAACTATGTGGATTTTAGTTTTCCTGGAAACAATCTCAATCTTGTATTATATAATAGAACTTCTTATTCAGTTTCAAATTTCTTCTGAATAATCTTCCGATCACGCCATATTTTCATTTCTTCTTTATAGATTTTTACATTATCATATGCGTCATTTCTTATTTTCTCAAGTTCATTGTGTTGCAATAATCTTTCCTGACAAACATATTTTAGATTAAAATTAAATTCCTTAATAGCCCAAAATACTTTATGCTCTAATTCTACTAGTAAGTGGCAAGTTTTTCTAAATATCAGTCTATATGGGGACATTCCTATATGAGTCTTATAAGCAGTTTTATATGCCCATAATGCAGTATCTAGTCTAGCAGACCAATACAATTTACAAGGATTTACAGCTTTTTCTAAAATACGTTTAATTTTACGATTTGATATCTCTGCTAGATCGCTAGTTTAAGGATGATAAGCAGTAGAGAATCTATGCATAATATCATATTTCCTAATTAGTTTTTCTATTCTATTATTCCTAAAATGAGATCCTCCATCTATAATAATTACTCTCGGCATTCCATATCTTATAAAAATATTTTCAATTAAAAATTTAGAAACAATCCGAGCATCACATCTGGGTACAACAATAGCTTCAATCCATTTGGACATATAATCAACTACAAGTAATATATATAAGTTTCCAATTGAAGGCATAAATGGTCTCATAAAATCTAATCCTCACACATCAAAAATTTCAACTTTCAAAGGGTAATTTAGAGGCATTTTATTTCTTCTAGAAAAATTTCCTACTCATTGACATCTATCGCACAATTTAATATATTCATCAACATCTTTAAAAATAGTAGGCCAATAAAATCCAGCTTGCAAAATCTTATATCAAATTCTATTTGTTCCAAAATGTCATCCAAATTCAAAATCATGGCATCTTTCAATTGTCTGTTGAGTTTCTTCATAAGGCACACATCTTATAACAATTTAGATTTTTACATTGTTTATATAAATATGGTTCATCCCAAAAATAGAATTTTGAATCATATATAAATTTTATACATTGTTTATATAAATATGGGTCATCCCAAAAATAGAATTTTGAATCATATATAAACTTCTTTAATTGTGGATTTTTCATATTAGGTGGTAAAATATCACTTACAATATAATTCACTATAACAGTATACCACGGTACATCCATTTCATCAATACTATATAACTGTTCATCAAGGAAATGTTCTATAACTTCATTTGTAAAATTAGTTAATATTTCTATTTCTATCCTAGGCGATCAGCTATTTGATTATCATTTCCCTTTCTATCAATCACGGTAAAATCAAACTCTTGCAATGGAAGTATCCATCTCATTAATCTTAGTTTAGCATCCTTATTTTGCATTACATATTGAATAGCATAATGATCTGTATGCACTATACATTTAATTCCAATTAAATAAGGTCTAAATTTATTAAAGGCATAAACAATCTCTCTTTCAGTAGTAGTATAATTAATTTGAGCATCATTTAGAGTGTTACTAGCATAGTATATAACTTTAAAAACTTTGTCGTGCCTTCGTACTAATACAACCCCAATAACATAATCAATAGCATCACACATTATTTCAAATGATTTTTCCTAGTCAAGTAGCACTATTATAAGCAGTGACTAATTTTTTCTTTAATAATTCAAATGCTTTTATGCATTCCTCATGAAAATCAAATTTCTTATCTTTTTCAAAAAGTTGGCATAGCGGCGTAGTTATTTTTGAAAAATTTTTTATGTAGCGCCTGTAAAAACCAGCTTGTCCTAGAAAACTTCTCACCCCTTTAACAATAGTAGGTGGTGGTAATTTTTCTATAACTTGGATTTTCGCAGGATCTACCTCCATGCCTTTCTTAGAGATGTTATGCCCAAGCACAATACCTCCTGCAACCCTAAATTGACATTTTCCCAATTTAATACTAGGTTGACTTTTTCACATACTTCCATTAACTTTTTTTAAATTATTAAGACATAACTCAAACAAAGTCCCAAATACAAAAATTTCATCTATAAAGACTTCCATTCCATATTCTATAAAAATGATAAAAATTGACATCATGCATCTTTGAAATGTTGCAGGTGCATTGCATAGTCCAAAAGGCATTCTATGAAAAGAAAATGTTCCATATGGGCTTGTAAATTTATTTTCTCTTGGTCCTCTGGAGCAATTTTAATTTGATGATAATCGGTATATTCATTTAAAAAGCAATAATATTTATTCCCAGCCATTCTGTCCAACATTTGGTCTAAAAAGAGTAAGGGAAAGTGATCTTTTCTGGTGGCCATATTTAACTTTCTATAGTCAATACATTATCGCTAACTAGTAACTTGTCTCATTGGTATTATTTCATTTTTCTCTTTTTCTTCAACAATCACTCCTCCTTTCTTTGGAACACAGTGAATTGGGCTTATCCAAGCACTATCTGAAATAGAATATATAATTCCAGCATCTAACCACTTTAAAATCACTTTTTTAATAACTTCTTTCATTATTGAGTTTCATCTTCTCCGAGGATCTACTTTAGGTTCATACTGTTCATCTAATAAAATTTTATGCATAAAAATTGAAGGACTAATTCCTTTAATATCTGCTAAAGTTCATCCAAAAGCCTTTTTATACTTTTTCAACATCTCTATCAACTTTTGTTCTTGAATTTCAGTTAACTCAGAAGATATAATAATAGCCAATGTAGACGACTCTCCTAACAATACATATTTTAAACGGGCAAGTAATATCTTCAGCTCAAGCTCAAGTGGTTTAATAGTTGAAGGAATAAGATTTTTACTATCATTTTCTAGCAAGTCTAATGCTTCAAATTTGCTTTGAATGTAATCCAAATCTTCTTCTTATACTTTATCTTCAGTATCAAAAAATTCTCCTTGCTTTAATTTATCTTTGAACTCATTCTTAAACGCTCATTACTTAAATACTCAGCTACTTCCATCCTGAAACATTCATTATTTTTTTCTATTTCAGGATATTTCATAGCTTTTGTTATATTAAATTTTACTTCTTAATCATGAACCCTCATTATTAATTCTCCTTTTTGCACATCTATTACAGCTCTCCCTGTTGCAAGAATTGATCTCCCTAAAATAATAGGAATCTCTTTATCTTCCTCCATATCCAATACTATAAAGTCTACACTGAAAATAAATTTATCCACCTTTACTAGTACATCCTCAATAACTCCTTTTAGATAAGTTATTGATCGATCAACTAACTGAAGAGCTACAGTAGTATGGTAAATTTCTCCTAAATCTAAATGTTTAAAGATTGATAAGGGCATAAGATTGATACTCGCTCCTAAATCACATAAAGCTTTTTCATAATACTTTTCATCAATTGCACAAGGTATAGTAAGACTACCAGGATCTTCTAATTTTGCAGGAAGCCTTTTCTAAATAGTAGCTCTACACTCTTCACTGAGTGCAACACACTCCTGATTTATAAACTTCCTTTTCTTATTCAGTACATTCACATAACTTGACATTTGTTTCAAGCTTGAACAAAAGGAATATTTATCGTTAATTTCTTAAGGATTTCCAAAAATTTTGTAAATTTTTTATCTTTATTTTTCTGCTTAAGACTTTGAGGAAATAGAGGTGATGGTTTGTCTAAAGAAAGCTGTTTTTGTTCATTTTCAAGTTTATTATTTTCCATTTCTTCCTTCTCTTCATTAAGTTCAGTTTCTCTTTGGATCCTTGTTTTAACTTCTTTTCCATTTTGTAATTGAATAGCATTAATTTTCTCTTTTTTTTGATCTTTTGGATTACTTCCATAGTACTCAAAAGAATTCCAGAATTTCTATTACTAAGTGCAGTAGGAATATGTCCTAATTGATTTTCAATATTTCTAATAGCAGCCCGTTGATTTTGTATTTAATTTCCCATATTCAATGTCACTTCTTCCATCGTCAACTTCTTTTCCTTAACTTGTGGGTTAGGATTAGAGTTAAATCCTGAAGGATAATAAGGTCAAAAATTAGGATTTCCTTGATTATTTAGACTTCTAGATAGATTCACCGAATTGTTATAATTATTCCAACTAAATTTAGGGTGATTTTTCCATCCAGAGTTAAAATAGTTAGAATAGGGATTGTTATTTTGATTATTTATAGTGTTTAAAGTTTCATAAGATGGTTGAGTATCAATGGTCTATCCTAGTGAATTTTCCTCTAATATTGGGTATTTATGAATAGTTCACTCCTATTTGATCATTCTTTTTAGAACTAGCAGCAATTTGAGATGCCAAAATAGACATTGCATTAGAATCATGAATACTGGCTGCTCCCTTAGGATTTACCCTTTCAGAGGGCCATTGAAAATTATTAGTAGTCATTTATTCAATTAAAAAATATGCTTCATCAAAAGGTTTTGATATTAATGATCCATCCGCAGCAGCATGCATAATATATCTTAGTGATCATACTAATCTATTGTAAAAGGTTTGAATTATTAACCAATTTGGCAAAGCATGGTGTGGACATTTACTAAGAAGATCTTTAAATCTTTCTCAGGCTTCATATATTGATTCCCATTCAAACTGAAAAAAATATGTAATATCATCTCTAAGCTTAGCGGTTTTCGAGGGTGAAAAATATTTAGCCAAGTATTTTTGTGATAGTTCTCCCCAAGTTCTAATAGATCTAGGTGCTAATGAATTTAACCAAGCCTTGGCTTTATCCCTTAATAAAAAATGAAAAATTCTAAGCTTAACAGCATCATTAGACACTCCGTCATGTTTAAATGTAGCACAAATCTCAAGAAAACTAGGAAGATGTAAGTTAGGATCTTCAGTAGGTGATCCTCCAAATTGATTGTACAATACCATTTGCATAATAGCAAGTTTAAGGTCAAATGAATTAGCAGCAACATTGAGATTTTGATTAGTTAAGTGAATTTCATCTACTGTTAGATTCCAATAATCTCTTAAAGGACTTCGTCCTCTCATTTATTGGATTTTCTAAGTTATTTACCATTTCCTTTAAATTTTTAATATCTCTTTGTAGTTTTTGAATTTTTCTAATAGTATGTTCTAACTTTGAATCGTAAGTTACTAAGCCTTTAGATCCAGTATTTCACATAAACAAATAAAATAAGCCAATTAAAATTCTTTTTTTTAAAAAAAGCCACTCTTAAATAAATTTCTTTTTGGATTTTTGATTTTTTGTATATATTTATTTATTTATATATATTTTTATAGTATATATAATATCTCTAACTTTCTTAATTTTTCAAAACTTTTTAATTTACCTAAATTTAACCATTACCTTCCCCACGAAACGACGCCAAAAACATGATCTTCAATTTTTATATGTAAGGATTTATGAAGTTGACACCACTTCAGCACCAAAAACTTGATCCTTGTATAAAAAGTAAGTTGTGTAAAATAAATATAATTATAGGCAATTAATAATGGGATTCTACACAAGTATATGTATTACTATCAAGTAATAAAGGACTTTCTATTGTCATTTAATGGATCATATGTTTCATAACATATTTTAACAATTTAATTTGTCAAATCAAAATGTAAATTAAGTTTGGAGTTAAAAAATCATCACAATTTATTTTATATTTTAATATTGACATATCATAATATCTCTTCATTTCACCATATCTCAGAGTAGGGAGAAAGATAGAGGGAACTACTCATATTTCATGAGAAAGACATAACAAAAGAAAATTTATATATAAAAGAAATTTTATACAACACTAATAAACAAACAAAACTTATATGAAACTCTTTTTCAAAGCAAAACCCTTATAGCCTTTCCTTAGAAATGCAAGAAAAAGATATCTCTCACTTTTCTCCTTCTCCAACACTCTTACAGAAAGTTTCACACTAAATCTCTCCACACAAACTCTAAACTATAAAAGAAAAATAACTGATGGACTCCAATATGGTTGTGGAATGAAGATGGATTATGAAAAATGGCAAAAATGGAGCATAGTAGAACATTCTGAAGTGAAAAGGAGTCCATTTCTTGATAAATTTTGGCCCCAAATAAAACCCAAGGTCAGTTCTCCAAGAGGTGCCTCTAAAAACTCTTCAAAAATCATCCAAATACATCGAACAATCTTGAAATGGGGGCTGAACTGCCTTTGGCGCCGTCGGCGCTAGTCTGGCGTTGTCGGCGCTAAGTAAAAAAATTAGTTGTTCTGCGCGTCGGTGCTGCCCTTGGCACGGCCGGCGCTGAGTACTTCTTCAAAAACTATATTTTGACTCCAAATTCCATCCTTTTTGCTTAAAGTCCTAAAAATCAACAACCGATAAGAAAACATCAAAATACCTTCCATTAAGGTGTAATACCATCAAAATAAGTATAAAATATAGGTTTAAAAATGCATATATTTTGGTGTATCAGGCGCCAAAACACTTTTGCCCAATTTTCACCTATTTGCTCCAAATTTGATCTTTTTCACTCCTTTAACCATTTTTCACCTTTTTACCTGTACCTGAAAGAAAAAACACAAAAATACCTTCCGTTAAAGCGTAATATCTCAAAAATAGGTATAAAAATGTGTTTAAAAACACTATACATTTTAGACGTATTACCCAACATAACTGTTCATGATCCCCTGTCTTTTCTGGCTGACAAAGCTCCGTCGAAGTACATTTCCTAGCATTGTACACTGAAGAATTCTATTTGTAATACATGTTCATCTGGTAATTCATCATTGAGTGGGGACTAGCTGGAAGTGGGTGTGTTGCGAGAAAATTTGCTAAAATTTATCCCTTGATATGTTGAGGGGAACAAAAGTTATATCAAGTTGCAATAAATCATTGACCATCTTACTACACGTCTGGAAAGTGTTATTCAAGTCATCAAATATTGCAACGGATTAACTTTTGAAATTAAGGTAATCTTATGAGAGAGCATGTAATACCTAAGCTTTTAAGCGGCAAAAATCAAAGACATACAATGTTTCTCAATGTGTGGATACATTATCTCCGTCTGTATTAGATGGAAACTCAAGTAGTAGAGCACATTTTCCTTACCCTCATCATTGACCTAAGCTAATAGGGCTCCGAGAGAGTCATCTAAGGCCATTGTATAAAGTATCAAATGATTTTCCTAGGTTAGGGGTTGCCAAAACAGTAGAGTTAGAAGTCTTCTGGTTCAGAAAAGAAAGGAACCAGAAGTTAAGGGCTGATTCCCAAATGAGGATTGAATGTTAGGGATCAATCACAAAAGATAGAGTCGGAAGTTAGGGACCGATCTTGAAAGGACGAATAAGAAGTTAAGGACTGATTTCAAAAATGAGAATTGAAAGTTAATGATCAATCTAAAAAAAGAGTCAGAAATTAAGGACCAACCTCAAAAGAGTGAATCATAAGTTAGGAACTGATTTAAAAGTGAGATTTGAATGATAATGATCAATCTCAAAAGAGAGTCGGAAGTTAAGGACCGACCTCAAAAGGGTGAATCAGAAGTTAGGGACTGATTACAAGATGAGAATTGAAAGTTAATGATCAATCTCAAAAGAGAGTCGGAAGTAAATGACTGAACTCAAACGAGGGAATTAGAAGTTAGGGACTGGTTTTAGGATAAGGATTGAAAGTTAAGGATCAATCACAAAAGTGAGTCGGAAGTTAAGGACCGACCTCAAAAGAGTGAATCAGAATTTAGGGATTGATTCCAGCATAAAGATTGAAAATTAAGGATCAGTAACAAAAGAGAGTCAAAAGTTAAGGACCAAACTCGAAAGGAGGAAGTCAAAAGTTAAGGACAAATTTCAAAAATTAGAATTAAAAGTTAAGTATCAATCTCAAGAGAGAGAGTCTGAAGTTAAGGACTAACCTCAAAAGAGTGAATCAGAAGTTAGGGACTGATTCTACAATGAGAATTGAAAATTAATGATCAATCTTGAAAGAGATTCAAAAGTTAAGGATAAACCTCAAAAGAGTGAATCAGAGGTTAGGGACTGATTCCAAGATGAGGACTGAAAGTTAATGATCAATCTCAAAAGAGAGTTGGAAGTTAACGATCGCCTTCAAAAGAGTGAATTAGAAGTTAAGGATTGATTCCAGGATAAGGATTGAAAGTTAAGGATCAATCACAAAAGAGAGTTGGAAGTTAAGGACCGACCTTGAAAGTAGGAGATCAGAAGTTAAGGAATGATTTCAAAAATGAGAATTGATATTTAAGGATCAATCTCAAGAGAGAGAGAGTCTGAAGTTAAGGGCTGACCTCGAGGGAGTGAATTAGAAGTTAGGGACTCATTCCAAAAATGAGAATTGAAAGTTAAGGATCAATCTCAAGAGAGAGAGTCAAAAGTTAAGGACTGACCTCAAAAAAAGTGAATCAAAAGTTAGATACTGATTCCAAAAATGAGAATTGAAAGTTATGGATCAATCTCAAGAAAGTGAGTCAGAAGTTAAGGACCAACCTCGAAAGGAAGAAATCAGAAGTTAAGGTCTGATTTCAAGGATAAGAATTGAAAGTTAAGGATCAATCACAAAAGAAAGTCGTAAGTTAAAGATCAACCTCAAAAGGTGGAAATCAAAAGTTAAGGACTGATTTCAAAAATGAGAATTAAAAGTTAAGGATCAATCTCAAGAGAGAGAGTCAGAAGCTAAGGTCCGACCTCGAAGGGAGTGAATCAGAAGTTAGGGACTGATTTTAAGATGAGAATTGAAATTTAAGTATAGTTTGTGGTGTTGAATTCAAAGATGTGTGTTATGTGAAAAGTTGACATTGTTGAAGAAGATTTGTGAAATTTTTTTGAGGTTTTGTGCGGAACGTAAAATTTTGTGAGGATGTTAAGAGAATTAGTGCAGACAATGGTAGTCATGTTGCACGAGCAAAGAGTAGGAGACCTCAAAATCGAGAGAATCAACTCAAAAAAATTTCTTTTTATCATATTTAATTTTTCAAAATATGTTTTCAAAATTCAATTTTAGTTGGTTCATTTTTCAAAAGAGAATTGATTTATTGTTTGTTTGTTAATATTATTATTACATTTTTTTATTTGAATTTTATTATTGTAATAAATTTTGTTGTTTTGTTCTTTGTTCATTTTAATCCCGAATGAACGCATGGTTCGTGGCTTTTATCCATCACACAAAAAGGCAATTGAACAAACAGACAAATTTCTGAAAGAAGCTTCATTCATTTGCTCCATTAAGTGTTACAGGTTGGTTGTAGGCCAAAGCCTCAAAAAGTACAATGCGCAGATTGCATCAAAGTACATCCAAAAATAGGCCATGCCAAGTACATATCATAAACTGAGCATGTCTAATACATATCATATCTGATGTAATGTAGTGCAGCAAAACGGAAAGCAATCCTCTGAATGTCTGTTTCTAACGGGGCAAGCTCCTGATTGAGCTGACCTTCTAAGCCACACTACAGGACAAGGGTTCCCTTTGTAACCCTCTCATAGCTTGTACGGTAGCAGTTCCTCCAATTTTGGATCTGGTTGAAATCCATATGGCATTTTACTATTGTCCATTCGTCGAAAGGTCATGGACACCCTACAGTGTTGCACCTCTGGAATACAGTGTTTGGCGATGTCCGCCCCATTTCCTTTAAGGACTAGAACTGAACCAATAGAAAGTGGAATTTCTATAGCTCCTCTAAATTTTTTAAGACCAATGACATCAATTTCTTATCCAAATAAGATATTGCTTTTGTTTGTGAATGAGACCATGCAGAAGGCCTCACGAAGTCATGATGATCAATGTGCGGAGGTATGCAGTCTCCTTCATCATATATGTTAATAATACAAATTTTAGAGATGAAATTATCTGGCAGTATATTCCATCTGACCATTCTTTTAATGATCCACTTTATCATTGGGGGTGATGGATCCACCTGAATATGTCTGAGAATCCCAGGAGGATTTCCTTGTCTATTGTTGGTGAAGTTGTAGCAGCAGCCGCACTAGATAGTGATCCTCCCCTTTCTTGACATCCATTTACTTGGCTCAAAATAGGTTCTTTCCATAAGGAGGCCTACTCGACCTCAATCCCCCAAGTTAAAAATGCAGTCAAGAATGCTTTTTTCATCACTTTCTAAGAAGACCCTGGTGTATAATTCCAACACTTCTAATATCTTGATGAATCTCCCTTGCACTTCTTAGTAGAATTTGAAATTTCTTTTGTTCACTCTGCTCATCTTATAGTACTTTACCATACTGAGAATCAATAGTTGTCGAGGATATTCCCTCATTTCAACGTCGGTAGGAACCCATGCTGCTGTTGATTCTGGTGCTAACGTAATGTGTGACTCGGCATCCAAAGGAACATATAGCTCTGGACTCCACGTGACATATTGATCTGTTCCCAGCGGAATATATGACTCCCCCATCGATCAATCGACAGTTTGAGACCCATCATTGGTAAATGCGTACTCCTCTAAGGTGTTGTAGTGATGTAGGTGTAGCACATTACAGTTTGGGCATTCCACGAATGCCCCTGTGAATGACGCTTATGCAAGTATTTTGGCGTTGCAGGTCGGGCAACCCGTGCAAAGAACATCTGAAGCTGGTGGTATTTCTAGCTCTGTAACAAACCTGGACTCCTTATCTATAGCAAGCAAGCTAGAAGAGGTTTCTCTCATGCCTGGATCATAAATGTTCTCTTCAGGAATATGGGTAAGTAAATTCTCTGCCTCTTTCTGACATCTTTTTTCTTCTCGTAAGAAAGCCCTCTGCTTTTGACCGTTAGCATTTCTGCGCTAAGCTCTTTGTAGTGGAGCATCTGGTAGTCTTTCATTATCAGTAGTGACTAGGCCTCCACTCGGCATAGTTATCATGGACGGTAGGCGGCTGGGGCCCTCCATCGGGTCTTATTGTACCATCACATTCTTTCCCTTCAATGATGAATTGTCTTTGGTGTTCAACCTTAGCAGTGAGGGCAGCCCTTCTTTTTCCCATCGGCTGATGAAATTTATTAGAGGCCCTTCAAAATCCATGTCGACTTAACTAAATTCCATGTCAAAGTCTATAGCGTCGCTCTGCAGTGCCATCTCTTCATTAAGTGTGAGGTTCCAACCATCTTTAAAGGCAAAGATCAGCCTATGTCCTGACATTTCTCTGCAGACGACAGAAAAAATCAGTGAGTTGAAACTTAGTGTGAACAAGAATAAAACAAAGTATTTATTAAAGGAAATTTTTGTTTTTTTTTTTGTGAGAAGATTGTTTATTTATGTGTGCATTTTGTTTAATTTAGTAGAATATTATCTTTAGAAAGAGAAAATTGAAGTGTGTAATTTTAAAGAATTTTCATTATGTTGAGTTTTTCTTTAATACAAGAAATTTTGGACCCGGTCACAGACGTTCGACCACATAGAAAACCCCAAAATAATCAAAATTTCAAAATTTCAAATCAAGTGAAGGCAAGCAATGTCAGGTTGCATAATATGTCTTCAAGTATTGTCCGTTGATTGGTAGCATGGGTCTTTCACCCCGTAAATCTACTAACTGGTAGGCTCCTCCTGCGTAGACCTTTTCAACGATAAATGGTCCCTTCCAAGTTGGCTTGAATATTTTGCATATCTTGCGGCGTGTAAGAACAGGCCTTTTGAGCACAAGGACGAGGTCATCAACTTTGAATGTCTTTGGACGGAACAATTTGTCATGAGCTTGTACCATCTTTTCTTGGTAAAATACCAAATGTTGTTGTGCTTCAAGTCATTTTCCTTCAAGACTCTTTAGTTCTTCAAGTCTGAGTTTTGCACTTTCTTCTGTTATGAGTTGGTTGGAAACAATAATTCTGAGAGACAACATCTAAATTTCTAACGGTAGCACGTCCTCGACCCTGTACATGAGCATGTAGGGTGTGCAATGAGTGGGAGTTCTGAACATCATCTATTTTGTTTTTATCTAGCTTCTTTTTCAAAATCTATACCACTGTCTTGTTGAAGGCTTCAGCCAGGCCATTTTCTCTAGGATAATAAATTGTAGAGTATCTTTAATCTATCTCGTGTCTTTTGATGAAATTGTTGATTTTTATGCTTTTAAAAGCTGTCCCATTATCGGAAATTATTTTTCACGGTACTCCAAAATGGTAGACGATTTGGATTTTGAAGAATTGAAGGACGTTTTGTGTTGTAACCTCTCGTAACGGTACTTCCTCTGCCCATTTAGAGACATAGTCTGTGGCTGCAAGTATATATCTTTGTCCTTTAAAAGATGGAGAGTCTATCAGACCTGTTATGTCCATGCCCCAACTCTCGAATGGCCACGAGGCAACGGTTAGGTGTAGCACATTCGGAGGCTGGTGCAAGACCATCCCATGCACTTGGTACTAGTGGCATCTTCTAGTTGTATCCATGCAATCAAATATCATTGCTGACAAATAATATCTGAGCCTTTCGATCTTCATTTTCATTTTTGGCTCTGACTGGTGAGAACCATACAATCCGTCATGTACTTCTTTGACAATATTTTGTACTTCATCTTTGCTTAAACATCATAGCCACATTTGGTCGAATGATCTCCTGTAGAGGATGTCACCTACTAGAGCGTAATACATAGCCCTTTTTCTAATGTGATGTGCCTAAGACTTGTCCTCTGACAGCTTTCCAGTAAGAAAATATTCTGTCAATGACTTGTGCCAATCTTCATTGATATAAGCAACTGCATTTATCGCTTCTTCTTTTTCAAGTTTATGTAGATTTTCGAGGTTGATTCGAGACAAAACATGTCTTTCTTGTACTGTGATTTTAATGAATCCTCTGGGGGACACGCCAGCTCCTTGACAAGTTTTCTTAAAGCGTCGGCATGAGCATTATATCACCTAGGAATATGGTAGAAAGTCACATTGAGGATTTACTCCAGCAGCTTCATCGTGTACTGATGGTGTTTTACTAGCCATGGTTTCAAAATTTTCTAATGTCCAATGACTTCCTGGATGACGAGTTGTGAGTCACCATAAACTACAATGTCCATCGAGATTGCCAACTCTAATCCAGTGATTATGGCTTCATATTCTGGTTCATTGTTGGTGCATGGCTCTGTCAGGGGGTATGAGAACCTTAACATACCCCTATGTGGCGTGATAAAGATCAAAATTATTCAGGCTTTGCCCTGTATAATTGTGTCTGATCCTTTATATTTTTTTGCTGATGAGGCTCTGTCAAAGTACATTTCCCATTGTTATTCACTGGAGAATTTCTTTTGTAGTATTTGTTCGTCTAGTAGTTCATCACTAAGAGGGGACCCAGTTGGCAGTCGGTGTGCAGCGAGAAAGTCTGCTAGAATCTTTCCCTTGTTAGCATAGAGGGGAACAAAAGTTATATCAAATTGCAATAAAATCATTGAACTTCTTGCTAGACATCCAGAGAGTGTTGGTCGGGTCATCAAATATTGCAACAGATTGACTTTTGAAATTAGGGTGATATTATCAGAAAGCATGTAGTGTCTAAGTTTTTTTGAGGCAAAAATTAATACTACAAAATGTTTCTCAATAGGTGGATACCTTATCTCCATTGCTATTAGACGGTGACTCAAATAACAGAGTGCATTTTCTTTAACCTCATCATTGACTTGGGCTAAGAGGGCTCCAAGAGAGTTATCTAAGGCCGCGGTACAAGGAATAAAAAGTTTCCCTGGGATAGGGGCTGCCAAAACAAGAGGTGTCATTAATTATTTTTTAATGTCCTTGATGGCCCGCTAACATTTCTCTTCCAAGACAAATTTGACGTCCTTTTTAATTAATGCTGAGAAGGGCTGACACCTATCTGAGATTGGAAATGAAATGTTTCAGATATGCCAACTTCCCCTGGAAGGAACGTAGTTATTTGAAGGTTTTTAGAGGAGGCATTTCCAAGATAGCTTTAATCTTATCTAGGTCGATCTCGATTCCATGATGATGGACAAAGAATCCTAGAAACTTCCTGTAGGTAACGCCATAGGTGCAGTTTAAGGGATTCATTTTAAGGTCGTATCAATGTAGCCGTTTGAACACGATGCCCAAATCTTACAAATGGTCTATTTTTGGTTTAATTTTGACGACCAAATCATCCACATAGAATTCCACTTGATTGTGAATGAGGTCGTAAAAAATCTTTGTCATTCCGCGTTGGTATGTTGCTACAGCGTTCTTTAGGCCGAATAACATCACTGCGTAACAGAAAATTCCAATTGGTGTTCTGATGGTTGTAAGTGCTGCAGCTTCAAGAGCCATCTTGATTTGGTTTTATCGTGGCGATCCTTCCATGAAAGAGAAAATTTTGTGTGTTGAAGCATGTCCACCATCATTTCCGTTATTGGTAGTGGAAACTCGTCTTTTGGACATGCCTTGTTCAAATCTCTGAAGTTGACACAAACAAAGATTTGTCCATTTTTCTTCTTGACAGGTATAATGTTAGCTAACTATGTGGGGTATCATTCTTCTTTCACAAAGTTTACGTCTATTAATTTTTTCACCTCAGCAATGGCTTGCTGCCCTGATTCGAGGTGGATTTTTTTTGGGAGCTTGTTTTACTGGGGCCATCTCTTTGTCTACCCTGAGTCTATGAACTGCAACCTCTGTTGACAGTCCTGACATTTCCTCATAGCTCCATGAGAAGCAATCTTTGAATTCAATTAACAATTTGATCAATAGTAGAGATTCTTCATCATTGAGAAAAAATCTTATAAATTTAGGTTGGGGTTATTCTTCAGTCCCAAGGTTGATTTCTTTTAACTCATCAGCCGTTGATTTAATTTCCTCCTTAAATTCTGGCAGAGCGCTTTCTATTAGCTAACCAGTAGAGTGATCCTCTATATCAAGGCAATCCTCTTCTGATTCACTAGTAACAACCATGCAAAATTTTGAGTCATCGACTGGTCTGACTGTACCAAATCCGATGCCCTCTTTTGAGTTAGGAGTTTTGATTTTTAACACTCCATAACTTTTCAAAAATTTGTAGTTTGTCTTTTGGCAATTGTTTTGGCAAATGACCCCATTGAATAACTTTTGTACACAAGGTGAAAAGTAACCAAAAGGCAATTTCATTAATTCATTAGGATCTGCATCCAAATTTACATGATTTTCAAGATTAGTAGAGGTAGAAGGACGGTAAAATTTGATCAACTTTAAACCAACTCTATAGACTTTCTTGACCTCTAAAATCTCAACCTTTTGAGAGAGAATCAGAGTAAGGGTCATAGCATTCACATAGTGGTTTATACAATCTTACATCGTCTCTTATTCGCTTTTCTCTACATCTTCTAAGGATATCTTATATTGAAATTTATTCTGTTTTGTCATCTATATTTCATCTTCGGAACTGTCTTCACCACCAATGTTGATGGTTGACCCAGTCCGTTCAACGATTAAGTTGATTCTTCCACGTCCACGTCCCCGATCTTGACCTCGAGTGCACGAACTAAAAGAACCTCCACCAACTTGTTGCAGAGTGGTGGAAGATCGCTGAAACGGAGTTGAATGGCCTCCTCTTTGTGATTTTTCTGAATCTTCACTTTTATTTGTTACAATTTCACGAGAGAAGATTGTTTTTTTTGGAGGCATGTATTAGGTGTGATCTTCATGAATGCCCACTTCATTAACTGAAAACAGTTGTAGATTTCCCTTGATGCAATGTTCTTGTCCTTCTTTGTGTACTTAATGCACTGGTGTAGAGAATTTGGATCCATGTTGTGTTTGTGAATCCACGGTTGACCTAGTAGAGCGTTGAAAGAGGTGTCAACATCAATGATATGAAACTTGACGGTTGTTGCTAGTTCTCCAACCTTAATAAGCAATGTAATAGATCCAAGGGCTTTATCTGCCTTTTGGTTGAATCCTCTTAGCATCATTTTATCGGCTATAAGCTTTTGAGCCTTGATGTTCAAATAGGCTAATGTCTGTAGACTCATCAAGTTTAAGGATGTTTTTGGATCTACTGAGACTCCGAACAACATAAATCTGCTGATATTAACAAAGATGTAGAGTGGACGATTGTCGTTGGTGGTACCGAGCAGCAAGTCTTCATCTATGAAGGTTACCCTAGGCTGTTCTTTCAATGAATAAACTTCATTTGAGGATGTGCTGGCTAACTGGGCTAAGTAAATCTCTAGGTCAAGCAAAGTTATAACCAGAGACTCTCTCATCTCCTTTGATAGGATTAGAGCTTTGTAGATGCATAATCAGGCCAACAACTTCCTAAGATGAGCTAGCACGTTGTAATCCACTTTCTATGATCCTCCAATTTTCTCTTGGTTGTATGGATCTTCCACTGGTGGAGGTGGAGATAGCTCTTCTAGAATTAATATATGTTTTCCTTTATATACTAAAGTTCTTCTTGGGGGTAACACTCTCCCGCTCCTTAATTTCACTTCTATAATTTCTTCTTCTTATGACATCATTATTGAATCTTCTAGCATTTCTTATTTGTTGGAAAGATCTAAGTTGATGGCAAGCGATGCATAGTGGTGCTCAAAAATTGGTTCCCCACTCCCGGTGCTATCGTAAGCGGTATCATGGATGTCTTCTTTGGTCTTATTAGCAAGTTCATCGGACTCAAGTACAATTTGAGGAATGTTTTGGGAATTGAGATCGAGGCTAGATTAGTTAACATCAATTATGTTATCACCAGAAACAGTTAAAACATATCCAAAATCACAATCATTATATTCATAAGACCCCGGAGGGGCAAAAAGGTAATCATACAAAGTCAGGGATTTGAGGATTTTCTTCCCCAAATCTGAAACTACTAATCAAGTAGAGGCAACCCCTATCCTACACCTCATGCTATCAATCTTTTTAGTAGTATTCTTCTTCCTCTTTGTCCTTGATGATGACGGATCTTGTGGTGAAATCTTCATCTCAGGCTTGGCAGGCTGAAGACTTTGAACGGATGCTTCTTTTGAAGCATTCTGGATTTGATTCAATATTTTCTTGAATGATTTTCTCCAAACATCATTCCATCAATCTTTTCCAGTATATGCAGAAGATCATTTTGATGAATCCTATATTTGGTTTAGGACTCTCTTGAGCTCATCCCAAGTCGGACTCCATCCATCTTCCCCAATAAAAGGACCAATTAGGGAGATTGGCTCAGCCAAAATCATATTTACGGAACCTTTTTCAGGTTCTTTTTAATATTCTTTTAAGATCGTTATATTCCCTTCTTTAGGGTTCTTCTTGAGATAGTCCTTAAAGATGAAACATTTTTCTATAGTGTGTTCAAGCAATCTGTGATATAGACAATAGTTTGGTTGATCTTTCTTGTCAACCTCTTCGGGTTTCTTTGGATCTGGAAGACTTAACTCAGGCTTCTTCATCAGACTCCTGAACATTTAAGAAACGGCTTCATCATTGAAAGAATACACCATTTTCTATCATTTTGTCAGAGATATTCTCTTATTCTCTGTTCGAGATGATCCTTCTCGAGGCGGTCGCTGCTTGGACGGACTACTTTATTTCTAAGCATGTTGTATTGAAGATTGACAAGAATTTTCTAGATATATTTTCATTGGTTGCTTTCCTTTGTTGACATTTGCTATTGTTCCTGACTTCTTTTCAAATACTCTGGTTGCCTTGGATTTCTCATGAGAATTCGTATGTTTACTTTCCTCTTGAAGACTGCAGGCTTTACTGAGTAGTTTCTCAAAGGATTTGATGGTGAGTCCCTTGAGCATGAAAGCTACTTTCCCATGAATGCTTTTGAGTAATATCTTAATTTTATGATGTTCCTGCAGCTGAGGTTCACATTTCATGCCAAGATTTCTCCACCTCAAAATGTAATCCACCAAAGTCTCATTGGGCTTTTATTTTTCCATCATGAGCTCTCCTATAGAGACATAGTGTTGTGTTCCGACAAATATTTTCACAAATAATTATTCTAGCTTAGCAAATGTCTTAACTGATCCGTTGGGAAAATCAGCATACCAATCCAAAGCAATCCCTGATATGCTATTGACAAACTATTGGAAGAGTAAAGTTTTGCTATTTCTTATGTTGCCACAACTGGCTCGAAAATGTGCTATATGCTGTTTGGGATTTCCTATCCCATCAAATATCTTAAATTTTAGGGTCACAAAACCCTTAGCAAAGGGTACGACACCTAATTCATCCGGGTAAGGTCTAAACTTCAAAATCAATGCACCGCCCTTAGATTGGGTTAAAGGCCTCTCGAACCTGCTTGACCATTTGTTTAAATTCCTTTTCTGGCATGGCGCCCGATGAAGAATCCTTTATTTGTTGCTCATCTCTGTTGGCTGAGGGAACCTCTCTTCTTTCATCTACAATGTGTATTATCGCATGTTGGTTCACCTTTGGAGATGCCAAGCTATGGTGGTTAAGATTGTCCTTGAATTGTGGCCATGGCGGTCATGGTTGCGGCCATCTCTTCTATTCTTTTCTCTAGTTGGCTGACTTGCTCATCTCTTAGGAGAATAACCTTACGCAGCTCATCTACAGTGTTCTCTTCGACGAGAGGTTGAGCCTCGTGCGTAGATATAGTGGATCTGGTTTCAATGACATGGACATCCATGAAATCTTCTTTGAGGTAATCATTATAGTCAAAGTCTTCATCATCATCAATGGAGACTCCATGTTCCTGAGCCAACTCAAAAATCTCGATCACGAGCTTTCCAACTTTCTCTTAAATTAATGGTTATTTAATTGTCTTAAAATCTGGAGGACCCTACTGTACCTCCTCTTCTGGCTTCTCCATCTCACTGACAATCGCAGTGATGATGTCATATACTTTGTACCCTGGAATTGTTCCACGATCTTGCCCTGCTGGCTTACTGGACTGTATCGGTACAGCGACCTTGGGTATCCACACATTTTTCTTTGTTGATGTTTCAGGACAAAGTTTCCTAGCAGAAACATCAGAATGTCGAAGGGAGGTATTCTCCCTATGGTGCAGACCGACTACAAATTTCTTCATCTTTTCCTTTATAGTTTTAGGAATTTCTTTGAAGTGGGTGATTGGTAGGATTCTCGGACCCAGTCTTGGCTTAATCGCTCAACGATCTGTGGTCCTGATAGCGGTAGATGTTGTGGGGATGATAACAGTGTCGACTCTCCTTCCCAAGCAGAATAAGACGGGAATATGAGAATGAAAACTTTTGGTTAACTTTTGAGATCATTATGCGGATCTGATGTCCTTTAAAATCTCTTTCTTCATTCGAGGGGATATTGCATGTCCCACTCTTTTGATTAATTTACGGACTGAACAACCTTCTTTGGTAGCTAGTCTCTAAAAAGTTGAACTGACTCAGGTGATATGAGAAGGTTTCTTTCACTCCACACCTTGTCCATGAAGCGATGGTAATGGAACAGTGATTTTTTTAGTACTCTCATACTCATCATCATCCATTAAAGGATAGAATCTACTTCCCCACAGAAATGGATATGTTTACAGTAATCTTTATTCGTCTTAGTGAGGATCTTCCTTGACGGGTATCTCCTTAGGAACCTGAGCTTTAGTGGCCCTATGAACTCTCCTGTTGTGGTTTCTCCTTTGAGTTTGGGTTAGTGGTGGAGTCCTTGAACGCGATCCAATTTCGAATACTTATGGCAGGACACCTAACCCCTCAGTCGGATCTTCAATGACCATTACTTCTTTCCCCTTAGCGGCAGTGGGGACAATGGGATTGGTAGGTGTCGGGGTGGCAGCTGTAGTCTTAGCCTTCTTATAAGAAGAGAAGTCTTGAAGACAGCTCAGGTTGAACTCAGCAGACAACTCTTAAACTTCTAGAGCGGTGACTTTCATCACGACAAATGGGGCCTTCCCAAGGATAACCTTGAATTCTTCAAATACGGCTCCAAACTTAATTGTAAGAGCAACATTGCGGGCTTCATGGCCTGTCGACAAGTTAAAAGAAAAAGTCAGCGTTGGATAGGCCATCCCAACAGCTTTAAAACAGAAAGCTTTGGGGTTAGTTATATGGCTAAAACCTTGTAATCTTAGTGCAAACACTATAAAGTAATAGAGGTCAATCTGTAGATCGGGTAAGTCTTAGTTTGTGGGAATTTTAAAATTTTCAGTAAAAAAGTAATTTAGAAGTAAAAAAATTTAATTAATTTTAAAGCGCGCGCGACACAACACAATTTGATTTGATTTGCCAAATAACAATCTGTCGGCGTTATTTCGGCGATTGGTTTGTGGGGTTGCCCGTAAGAAGCTGTCGGTGGCTGGAATCGAAATCCCGTCGCTCGCTTCGGAAGGACGTTGAAGTATGAAATCAAACTGACCTCATATTTTCATAGTTTAAAATGAAAGAGCATTGTACCTCAAATCTTCTATCTATCCCGAAGGATAAACACAAGACTTGAGGATGAGGCTCGATCAAATAAATTAAGGAAATTATGACGTTCTTTGGTCTGCGAAACCTTTGTATTTGCCGACAAGTTCCCCTATTTAATATAAAGGATTAAATTAGGTTTATATTAAGCTGGGTTCAGACATGCTTCCTATAAGTGAAGCCCCTATAGTTAATTACATCCTAAATGACCAAAGTTACTTAATAAGACTCTCAATAAAAATCAGGAAATATTATCTTCAAGGAATTTCAAAGGGTAGGACTCTTCAACAAAATCGGACATAGAGGTGTGCAAGGGGATTGGTTCAAATTTGGATCATTTTATTGTAGAATCCAAAGG
>JXCR01143273.1:36284-75696 GCA_002079205.1 Phalaenopsis hybrid cultivar | reverse complement strand
TGGAGATCAAAAATCAAGTCATTTAAATGTTTATATTTTTCAAAATCAATTATCTTAGTGAATTAGTGTTTGAAAATTTTAAGGATGTTTTAAATGACTTGACCCATGAAATTATTTCCAAAGGTTTCTCTGGTTATGGTAGACCTTCCAAAATTTTCTTAAGATTTTATAATCAAAATGCTAATTTACATGATTATTTTAAGGAAATAATGTGAAATAACTTGAAAAATATGAATCTCCATATAGAGACCTCCTCTGACTTTGGAAAACTCAGAGAATGTTCCCCCTTGCAGAGGCTACAATATGTCAAAATTTCAAGTCAAGGTGATGTGTCAATTTGCATGGAGAATCAAACNGTTGGAAGAAGTTGTGATGATTTAAATCCATGAACTTTATTTACTTCTTGATTTGGCCTATCCAGATGTTAAGATTTGTTGTGAGAACATGTAAGAATCGGGCTAGTATTGTCTTAGTCAACAATTGGAAAGAATCAGATGAGGTTGTATGGATGAGAATATAATTCATATGATTTAGTGCAAATAAATAGGGAAGTAATCATTGACAGATTTAGAGTTAGAGGACTTTAAAGTGACAGGTTAAAGCCCCCAACTTGATTTATTATTTTAGGTTATGATACGAGATGTTAGCCCCTAGGTGGAGGGAATCAAGGGAACTTTAGAGTGAGAGCTTGTATCTTCCCTGCCTAGCCGGTCTTCAGAACTATTCAAACTTTAAATTATCCAATGTTCTTTATAACATCTCTAGTAAGGGTAAAAAATATAATTGCTCTTATTTGGCACTACACAATTTGTATACTTCCACAATAGAATTCCTATACTTATTACTGATTCATGATAAGGAGAAATATATTTTTAAATTCAGTGTTTTTCTTTTACATAAACTCAAGTTATCTTTTTAAATTGTTATTGTTCTGTCAAAATATCAAAATAACCAAAAAAAATTGAATTTTAATATTACAAAATATTTTTAGTTCAAGTAATTATCTTTTTAAAATAGAAAGTTTGCTGTTCAATAGTGCATATTGCGTATTTCCCTGTTGGTTTGATATTCAAGTCTTAATAACAAAAGTCCTGTATTATATGATAACAATATGTATACTTGCGTAGTATCCCAATATAAATATAAATTATATATTTAAATTCTTATTTTCGTCAAGAACAAGTTTTTGGTTTCGTTGCAAAGTAATGAAACATAAGTGAAAAATATCATCAAAGGCATTGTTATACTGTTGCATATAAGCAGTTTAAGGATCAAGTTTTTGGTGTCATTGCCGGGGAAAACAAAAGTTAATTAATTTAAAAGCAAAATTTTATTTTTAGAAAGTCTTATTTAAACTTTAACAATTATTGTATTTTATTTTGTGTATTTTATTTTTATTTTTAGTTAGTGTATGCGTACTTCAGGTTCCGAAGGACTAGTGCCTTACAATTCTGAATTAGAAAGAACTATTAAGAAAATTAGAAAAACCAAAAAAATAAAGAATCTTGAAAAATCTAAAAAATATATAGAAATGGAAAACCAAAACAATCAAAATGGTGAAATTTATCAAGAGTTTAGACCTTTAAGAGATTATGCCAACCCTACTGTAGATGAACTTCATTAAAGTATTCAAAAACATATTGTAGTGGCTAATTTATTTGTGCTTAAACCTGCTATTATCCAAATGATATCAAATAGTCAGTTTGCGAGATCGCCAACTAAAGATCCAAATTTACATCGTGCCAATTTTCTAGAATTGTGCACTACACTTAAATATGATGGTGTATCGGATGATGCCATAAGACTTAGGTTATTTACTTTCTCACAGAGGGATAAAGCTAAGATGTGGTTGAATTCGTTAGCACATGGATCTATCAGAACTTGGGGTGATTTAGCATAAAAATGCCTTGCTAAATAATTTCTACCATCAAAAACTGCAAAGCTTATAAATGATATTACATCTTTTAATCAGTTTGAAAGGTAATTTATTTATGAAGCATGTGAATGATTTAAGGAACTCTTAAGAAAGTGTCCACACCATGCTATACAAGATTGGTTAATAATTCAATTTTTTTTCATAATGGATTAGTTGGATCTCTTAGATCTATTATCGATGCCGCTGGTGGTGGTTCGTTGTTGTCAAAACCATTTCATGACGCTTATGCTTTAATTGAAGAAATGGCTACCAATAATTTTCAATGGCCTTCTAAGAGGGTGAATCCAAAGAAAGTAGCCAATATTCATGAATCTGATGCATTTACTATGTTAGCAAATCAAGTTGCTGCAATTTCAAGAAAGTTAGAACAATTTGAAATGAATTTTTCTCAACCAATTTCCATGATTGAAGAGAATTCAATAGGCCAAATGATAGATTCTCAAGTTTCATAAGAAACTTTAAATGTCATAAATAATAAGCAGAACAACCCATATTCAAATTATTATAACCCAAGTTGGAAGAACCATCCCAACTTTAATTGGAATAATCCTACGGGTGGTAATAATCAACAATGAGGGAACAATCAAGTAAACTCATTGGGAAACTAGAACAACCAAGGGAATAATAATTATAGATCTACTTATCCTCTAGGTTGCAACAGTAATACACAATTTAAGGAGAAGAAGTTATCTATAGAAGAAGTGGCGTTACAAACTAGAAATCAGTTGCAAAGTCAAAAAACTACAATTAGAAATATTGAGAATCAACTTGGTCAAATCACAAATTCATTAAGTAATAGATCCGAAGTAACACTTCATAGTAATAATGAAATAAATTCGAATGACCAGATTAAAGAGCAAGTAAAAGACGTTCAACTTAGAAGAGGAAGAGAGTTGGAAGATAGGATTCAAAAAGAGATTGAAGTAGAGAGAGAAGAAATTGAAGAATCAAAAGAGGACGCTCCAAGAGATTCTGAAAGACCTATTTCTCCACTTAAAGTTAACTTAAAAGAACCACCACCTCCATTTTCTCAGAGACTTCGTTAGTAGAAGTTGGATAAGTAATTTTCAAAATTTATCGAGATTTTTAAGAAGCTTACAATTAATATTCCATTTGGTGAAGCCTTAGAAAAAATGCTAAGTTATGTAATGTTTATGAAGGACATTCTCAATAGGAAAAGGAAGTTTGAAGATAATGAGACTGTTGCACTTAGTAAGGAGTGCAGTGCTATAATTCAGAAGAAGCTTTCTGAAAAGCTTACAGATTCTGGTAGCTTTACAATTCCATGTGCAATAGGAGAAATATTTTATGGGAAAGCTTTATGTGATTTAGGTGCAAGAATTAACCTTATGTCATTATCAATATTTAAAAGATTAGGATTAGGAGAAATAACCCCTACTACTGTAACTCTGCAGTTAGCAGATCATTCAATAACATACCCTAAAGGAGTTATAAAAGATGTCGTAGTGAAAGTAGATCAATTTATCTTTCTTGTTGATTTCATTGTGCTACATATGAAGGAAGATAACGAGACACCTATCATTTTGGGGAGACCTTTTCTAGCCACAGGAAGAATAATGATAGATGTGCAGAAAAGGGAATTAACAATGTGTGTCAATGATCAAACTGTTACTCTTAACATTTCAAGATCAATGAAATATCCTACAGAAGGTAAAGATGATGAATGCTATAGAATGAATGTTATAAGATATCTAAGTGAATGCCATTTCAAAACTACTTATGAAGAAAAATCTGAAAAAAATGATTTGGAACACGAGCAAGAAGAGGAATTAGATCAATGTGAATATCTTTTTAATGAAGGTTCATACTATGTTCAAGAAAGTTTTGAAATTTTGGACACGATAGACAAAGAGAAATCATTTTTTCCATCAACTGAAAAACTTCTAGAACTTGAGTTGAAGTTACTTCCTGATCACTTAAAATATGTCTTTTTAGTAGATTCCTCTACTTTACCAATTATAAATTCCTCAAAGTTAATGATAGAAGAAGAAGATAGATTAATGAAAATATTGAAAAATTTTAAGAAAGCCTTTGGATGGACAATTGATGATATTAAAGGAATCAAGCCTTTAATTTGTATGCATAGAATTCATATGGAAGAGAACTGCAAACGCAGGGTTGATCAACAAAGGAGATTAAATCTGCTATGAAAGAAGTTGTAAAGAAAGAAATTTAAAAGTGGTTAGATGCTGGAATTATCTACCCTACCAATTCATTGCTTTAATAAGAAAGGAGGAGTAACTGTGACTGTAAATGAACATAATGAGCTAATACCTACTAGACAAGTTGCAGGATGGCGAATATGCATTGATTATAGAAAATTAAATATTCCCACTAGGAAATATCATTTTCCACTACCCTTTCTAGATCAAAATCTGGATAGACTAGCTAGGCATTAATAATTTTATTTTCTAGATGGATATACTGATTATCACCAAATACAAATAACTCCTGAGGATCAAGAGAAAATAACTAAGTAATTCACTATTAGAACATACTTCTTTAATAGCAAGCCTTCTGAAGACTGCACTAACTCGGGTGATGGGGCTGGATTTCTTTCCCTTTTCACCATGTTCATGAGGTGATGACAATGTAGCAGCAATCTTCCGAACACTCTCATATCCATCAGTATCTGTCAGGGGATGGAATCTACTCCCTCGTAGAAGTGGATAAATTTCTGGTATTACCTCTTCAACTTGATGAGGCTTCTCTTCATCAGGTGTATTTTCAGGATTCTGGGCTTTGATGGCCCTCCGAACTCTTCTATTACGGTTCCTTATTTGAGTATGGGTCAGTGGTACGATCCTCGAACTTGATCCGATCTCAAACACAGGTGGTGGGACAGTTAATCCCTCAATCAGATTCTCATCAATCATTACCTCTTTGCCCTTAGCAGTAGCGGGGCTAGCAGGTTTGACGGGTGTCATGTCAGGAGTAGCTTTAGCCTTCTTGCAGGCAGGGAAGTCTTGAAGGCAGTTTAAACTGAGTTCTGCAGACGGCTCTTGAGCTTTTGGGGCAGCGATCTTCATTACCACGAACGGGGATTTCCCGAGGATAACCTCGAGGTCCTCAAATCCTGCTCCAAACTTGATGGTGGGAGCGACGTTACGGGCGTTGCAATCCGTCGACAGGTTGCAAGAAAAGGTCAGCGTTGGGTATGCCATCGCAGCGGGGNTCCTCAACTTGTTCCACCATCTCGCTGGCTATTGTCGCGACGATGTAAGATATTTCAGGCACTGGTTTTGCTTTCTGTCTTGCAGGCTCACTGGACTGTATTGGTGCAGCGTCCTTAGGTACCCATACCTTCTTCCTTTTTGACGATGATGCCTCAGGATGGGGCGTCTTAGTAGAGACATCGGTATGTCGAGGGAAGGTATGCTCTCCATGGTGTAGACCGGCTACAGTGTCAGGTAATCGTCTTTTCTTTCTTTCCATGATTGCAGGAATGATGGGTAAGCTCCTCGGACCCAATCTCGACTTAATCGGTCGGCGACCTGTGGTTCTGGTGGTGGTATGACCAGTGGTGACCATAACGATATCGACTCGGTTTCCCAAACGGGAACTCAGGTAGGTGACTCTATAGTCGACCTACGAGATGTTCTAGCGGACTTAATATCCTTCAAGATTTCATTCTTCATATGAGGGGAAATTGCATATCCCACTTGTTTAAGTAATTCACTAACAGAACATCCTTCTTTAATAGCAAGCCTTCTAAAGACTGCACTAACTCGGGTGATGGGGCTGGATTTCTTTCCCTTCTCACCATGTTCATGAGGTGATGGCAATGTAGCAGCAATCTTCCGGATACTCTCATATCCTTCAGTATCTGTCAGGGGATGGAATCTACTCCCTTGTAGGAGTGGATAATTTTCGGTATTACCTCTTCAACTTGATGAGGCTCCTCTTCATCAGGTGTATTTTCAGGATACTGGGCTTTGATGGCCCTCCGAATTCTCCTATTGCGGTTCCTCCTTTGAGTACGGGTCAGAGGTACAGTCCTCGAACATGATCCGATCTCAAACACAGGTGGTGGGACAGTTAATCCCTCAATCGAATTCTTAACAATCACTACATCTTCCCCTTAGCAGCAACGGGGCTAGCGGGTTTGACGGGAGTCATGCCAGCAGTAGCTTTAGCCTTCTTGCAGGCAGGGAAGTCTTGAAGGCAGTTCAAATTGAGTTCTGCAAACGGCTCTTGAACTTCTGGGGTAGCGATCTTCATTACCACGAACGGGGCTTTCCCGAGGATAACCTCGAAGTCCTCAAATTCGGCTCCAAACTTGATGGTGGGAGCGACGTTACAGGCTTGCGATCCGTCGGCAGGTTGCAATAAAAGGTCAGCGTTGGGTATGCCATCGCAATGGGCTTTGAAACAGAAAGTTTTAGGGTTAGCTATATGGCCAAAAACTTTGTAATCCTTAGTGCAAGCACTGAAAGTAGAGGTTAGTCTGTAGACCAGGCGGGTCTTAATTTACAACTAATTTTAACATCTTTATTTAAAAAGGGTGTAAAATTGATTAATATTTTGAAGTGCGTGCAGTACAACACGATTTGATTTAATTTGCAAAGAAGCAAAATAAATGTGACAGGAGTTGTGAGAAAGTTTAGGACCCAATGTGGGACCCAATTCGCAGCAGAAAAACNGTGTAAAATTGATTAATATTTTGAAGTGCGTGCAGTACAACACGATTTGATTTAATTTGCAAAGAAGCAAAACAAATGTGAAAGGAGTTGTGTTTAGGGCCCAGTGCGGGACCCAATTCGTGGCAGAAAAATGCCCACGTGGAGTTAATCCACCAACACACCTATTGGGGGTCCGACCCCACATGAAAATTTAAAGAGTCCTTAGTGGCCTTCTGAACCCCTCTGTTCAAAGATGGTTGAACAGCTAGTCCTGAAGTTTAAGGAGTTAACTATACTTTCCCAAGGTAGAAATGGGTAAAGTATGCTAATGCTAGTCCTGAAGTCCAAGGAGTTAACTATACTTTCCCAAGATAGAAATGGGTAAAGTATGCCAACAAAAGAAAGGTAATCTGGTCGAAGAGAGCATAGACATATTACCGATGTGTGAAGATAATATTTCTTGATTTGTATGGAGAGAAAAGCTTGTCCCCAGCGGAGTCTCCAGAAGCTGTCGGANTTAGTGGCCTTCTGAACCCCTCTGTTCAAAGATGGTTGAACAACTAGTTTTGAAGTCCAAGGAGTTAACTGTGCTTTTCCAAGATAGAAATGGGTAAAGTATGCTAACGAAAGAAAGGTAATCTGGTCGAAGAGAGCATAGACATATTACTGATGTGTGAAGATAATATTTCTTGATTTGTATGGAGAGAAAAGCTTGTCCCCAGCGGAGTCGCGAGAAGCTGTCGGTGTTATTTCGGGGGTTGGTTTGGTTGTGGGGTTGCCCGTAAGAAGCTGTCGGTCACCGGAATCGAAATCCCGTCGCCCGCTTCAGAAGGACGTTGAGGTATGAAATCAAACTGACCCCACATAATCAAAATCCCGTCGCCCGCTTCGGAATGACGTTGAAGTATGAAATCAAACTGACCCCATAATTTTTGGTTTAAAATGAAAGAGCACTGTACCTCAAATCCTGTATCTATCCCAAAGGATAAACACAAGACTTGAGGATGAGACTCGATCAAATAAACTAAGGAAAGTATGACATCGGATAAACACAAGACTTGAGGATGAGGCTCGATCAAATAAACTAAGGAAAGTATGACGTCCGGTCCCATAGTTTTCATAGTTTAAAATGAAAGAGCACTGTACCTCAAATCCTATATCTATCCCAAAGCACAAGAATTGAGGATGAGGCTCGATCAAATAAACTAAGGAAAGTATGACGTCCGTTTGGTCTTCGAAACCTTTGTATTTGCCGACAAGTTCCCTTATTTCATATAAAGGATTAAATAGGGTTTATATTAAGCAGGGTTTGGACATGCTTCCTATAAGGGCAAGCCCCTATAGTTAGTTACTNTTTTTATTTTATTTTTGTGATTTTTCTACCCAAAGTTATGAATTTTCTAAGTTAAGGGTATTTAAATAAATAGCAAAAAGCCCAATTTATCTATTTAAATAGTGTGTGCTGACTAGATCCTAGGCAGCTCCGAAAGCATGCGTGGTGCGCTCTGGTTGGACGCCGCCGTCCACGTAGCTGTTGACTCGGCCCGCGGTTTATGTCCCGAAGCGCTGTCCGACTCGATCTCCCCCATTCATTTGATACACGCTTGATCAAACGGCTCTCCGTCATCGTCCTCGATGGAATGATCCCGTGACCGTCCAAACTAAAACCTTAAGATCTCGGCCTAGACTCAACCAAATCACTTCAGATTTGATCCTATGGACTCGTCTAAGTGAGACAAACACATCTATACGGTTAATAAGCTATGAAAGTTGATCCTATGGACTCGTCTAAGTGAGACGAACACATCCATATGGTTAAGGTGCCATGAAATTAAGCTTAAGTAAATGGAGAATCAAAACAGCTCGGGAGGAGGAGGAGTTTTATACCTTTGCTCTGAGAAGGGAGGCTTCGATCAGAGGTGCTTGGCATGTTCAGTAAGTGAGACGAAGACATCCATACGGTTAAGGTGTCATGAAATCAAGCTTAAGTAAATGGAGGATCAAAACAAGCTCGGGAGGAGGACGAGTTTTATACCTTTGCTCTGAGAAGGGAAGCTTCGATCAGAGGTGCTTGGCACGTTCGTTGGGGTCCAAGTAGGCTAGGGATTAAGTCCCTGGTCTTAGTGTGAAGTCAAGGTGTGAATTCGACCAAGCTCGTTTTCAAGCGTTGGTCTAGAGCTATGGTAAAGTCTCTGTGGAAGGGAGATTTGATGGGGCTCTTGCTTCTTTCACTCTTTTGAAGGTGTGGGCACAACCAATTGAAGTTTGGTGGAGTGTGGAGGTGCATTGGGTTCTCAGCTGGTTTCCGGCAAGGTTTCAAGCTCAAAATTGAGCTCCGACAAGGGGAATGGGTGAGGAAAAATGGTTGGGATGCACTGAGGGGATCTTTGGGAAGCTCTGTGTGAAGTTTGGAGAGGCCTCTCTAAGGAAATTTCAGCACTTAGATCAATGGCCATGGAGGTGGCCTTTCAAAAAAAATGGGGTTATGGTGGCTGTCTTGGCTAATTAGGAGGTGTAATGTGGTGCTTAGGTGGAGGGCAGAAGAGCTCCATAGTTTGATTTGGATGAGCTGGCCTCTATGTTTGATTTGGGTGAGATTCCATGGGGGTGGCTCTTGGTTTTGGGCTTTTCTGGCCACTAGGCTTGCCGGCCGGCCAGGGGGAGGTGGCTAGGAGCTCAAGGAACTNTCTTTAATATTAATATATATAAATAATATATTATATTAATTATATAACTTATATTATAAAAATATATAATATTTATATTAGTATATTACTAAGATAGTATATTAATAAATTATTATTATTCATTTATTATATATTATAATTTATAAAATTTAATTTTTTAAAATATCATAAATTTTTTGTATATAATTATTTTAAATTGTTTTATATTTTGAACAATAACTATTCGAACACGAATGAACGAATCACTGTTCGTGTTTAGTTTGTTTAACTAATTGAACAAAATAAATTTGTTCACGTTCGTCTCGTTTACTTATTGAACAATTCGAATACGAACTCATTGATGAACTGAACATGAACTGTTCAAGAATAACGAGCTTTTTTGACAACCCTAGTGGGGAGATGGAGAAGATGGTTGATATTGGTGATGATGATGATGAGGATGATGATTAGATTATTTTTCCTTTACTTTAGATATTTTATTTGGGTTTCCTTTATTAGTTACTTGATGTATTGTTGTTGGATTGTTGTGTGTGTACTTTGATTGGTCTTTTTAGATTTACTTGATTGTTGACGGTTGTGCTACACCTTTTCATTTAGTGTATAATTGCATACTTATTTTTTCTCTAGTTTATATTGTCCATGTGTTATAATAGTATTTACTTTATGCTTATATAGTTATACATGTTAATTAGAATTATCACCGCTCAACACCTGTCTTTACTATTTATACAAGTACTTTTTGCATGATTAGTACCCTGTTATAACTAATATTATCTAATTTTTCTCTCTTCCCACTTGTTATGCTTTTTTGATGTTTAAGACTATTTAAAAATTCAAACTTTTGAGGAGATGAAAAACTTTTTAAAACTAAAATTTATTTGTCCTCAATAAATTATATTCTTTTAAAATTAATCTAACATAACATGTGGTACGTGGTGTTAACTTTAGAAAATTATGTTTTTGATTTTCTAAATGTTATAGTAGACTTCAGTAAAATACCTAGTAATAAGGGACAATTCAAGAGTAAAGGTTCTTGGTATAAAAGTTTAGAATATGCTTTTACTATTAAAAACAGGAAAAGTTGTATTTTTGAAATGCTAGAAATCTTTGATCTACACTTCAAAAAAAAAAAGAATTAGAGACTCTATCGAAAATCACTGTTGTGCTAATATACATTATTATGTGAAGAAGTGTGAGATGTTTTTACCTTTAGGAAGAGGTTAAAAACATAGGAAAATTTGAACCAAATTGAAAATTTGAAGGCAAAATGAAGGCAAAATGGAGCAAAAAATGACACCACATAATTTGGCGCTATAGTGTCAGCTTTTGGCACCATAGCGCCAGTTCTCCATGTAAACAAGCACCATAGCGTCCTACTTTGGTGTTATAGTGCCTGAAGCGGTTTTCAATTTGGTTCAATAAATTTGGACAAATTTTGAAGTTTTTTACCTCTTCCTAAAGGTAAAAACATCTCACATTTCTTCACATGATAATGTATATTAGCACAAAAGTGATTTTTCATAGAGTCTCTAATTCATTTTTTTTTTAAGTGTAGATCAAAGATTTCTAGCATTTCAAAAATACTACATTTCCTAGTTTGAATAGTAAAAGCATATTCCAAACTTTTATACCAAGAAACTTAACTTTTGAATTGTCCCTTATTACTAGATATTTTACTCAAGTCTAGTATAACATTTAGAAAATCAAAAATATAATTTTCTAAAGTTAACATCACATACCACATGTTATGTTAGATTAGTTTTAAAAGTATATAGTTTATTGATGACAAATAAAGTTTAGTTTTAAAAAGTTTTTCATCTCCTCCAAACTTGAATTTTTAAATACTCTTAAAAATAAAAAAAGCATCACAAGTGTGAAGAGAGAAAAATTAGATAATATTAGTTATAACAGGGTACTAATCATGCAAAGAGTACTTGTACAAATAGTAAAGACAGGTGTTGAGCAGTGATAATTCTAATTAACTTGTATAGCTATATAAGCATAAAGTAAAAACTATTATAACACATGGACAATATAAATTGGAGAAAAAAGAAGTATGCAATTATTCAATAAATCAAAAAGTGCAGCACAACATTCAACAATCAAGTAAATCTAAAAAGACAAATGAAACTACAAACACAAGAATCCAACAATAATACATCAAGTAACTAATAAAGGAAACCTAAATTCAACATCTAAAGTAAAGGAAAAATAATCTAATCTTCCTCCTCATCATCTTCATCACCAATATCAATAACCTTCTCCATCTCCCCAGTTCACACCTCAAACTCGTTGAAGCAAGATCCAAACTGGATCGTTGCGAGGTGACGGGGGTTTCGGTTGATGGGCATGTTGAGAAGGAAAGTTAGGCTTGATGTCTAAATTCTTCCTGCTAGTTGAAAAGCTTCAAATGTTAGTGAACAACCCATGTTTTACCTTTAGGCATCACGAGTAAGAAAGCTGACAAAGTTGTCTTACCAACTAGGTATTACGTTTTAATGTGCTTATGTTTTAATGTTGTGTTAATTTATAAATTTGGAAACTATTATTAAAATGGCTTGAAATTCAACTTGTTAAAATTAAGTCATAACTGAAGACGAATGAACCATAGGACCCGATCCAAGATTTGAGGGAGACTAGCTTCATACTGAACTTGCTTCGATACATCGCTCCTAATCTACTTCACCTATCGGAGGTTCAACCCACGATATATTTATAAAGATTCCAGAACCTCCTTATTTAAGGGTGATTAAACAGAAGGTTCTAGAATCTAAGTGAAGTTGATTATACTTGCTCAAAGAAGAAATGAGCGAAGTATGCCAATGAAAGAATGGTTGTCTAGTCGGCGAGGGAGTGGACACACTAACGATGTATGAAAACAACACTTCCTGGTTAAAAATGGAGAGAAGAGCACATCTCCAACGGATTCATGAGAAATTTTTAGCCATTATTTTTTTAGAAGGTAACTTGATCACATGGCGGCTTGGGCGGATTTTGGTCTGCTAGTGTTGGCTCCCTTTTGGCGATTCCATGGCAAATAAGGACTCGTCTCCTTCCTTCTCGGTTAGGCGCCTCACATATGTTGAGATTTCTTTTTTTTTCAATTTTTTATGCTTACATTTATTTGGACTATTTTCATTGGTGCTCTACTGTGAGGCTCCAATGGCTAGGAGCTTCGCAGATGCACTAATTGGAAATTTGAGTACTAAAATTGGCACTTCATGTCTTTTCCTGCCTACATTTCATGAGGATTTAAATGTTGGTGGAGATTATAGTTTTATTAGAATGACGAGAAAGAAAAATGGAAAACTTGCTATGTGTGTTTCTAAGGATGAGACTAATATACTTGCTTCTTCAAGTCGACACGCTTTGGTTGGTAAATTTCTTTATGGCCTCCCGAAGCTTGATGTTATTAGGAGGGATATAGATTCCTTGAAGCTTACGGGCTTATGTAAAATTGGTCTCCTCGATGGGTGACATATATTTGTTTAATTATCTAATGATGAGGACTACACCAGATTATTTGCTCGTCATTATCTTAGAGTTGTTTATGTTCCAATGAAAATTTTAAAATTGACGGTTGATTTTGACCCCAAATTGGAGCCTCCCACTATTCCTGTATGGTTCCATTTTTCAGGATTAAAGTTTCATCTTTTTAAACATGAGGTGTTGTTCTCACTAGCTATTGCTTATGGTAAACAGTTAAACATGGATGGCCCAACTTACTCATTATCTAGGCCTTCTAAGGCGCGTAATTTAGTAGAATGTGATATCACACTTCCTTTCTCATATGAGATTTGGATTGGCCTGGCTCATCAAGGTTTTTTGTAGAAGGTTGACCTTGAGAGACATTCTCTATACTACCCCCATTGTCGTATGTTTGGACATACTTATTCTCTTTGTTATCGATTACATCCTCATCTAAAGCACGGTGTTAATCAAACTTTTCAAATTTTGGACCCTATCATTAATGATACCACAAAAGATGGACATGATGTTGGCATGATCACTGAGCAAAATGTTGATTTTCAAAATACTAATGCTTCTCATACTAATGTTGTTGATGCTCCTGATGAGGTAAATAATGCTAATGTTGCTAATGCTCCTGATGAGGCACATAATACAATTGTTGGTAACTTCGTATTGGAGGAGTTACATTGTGTTACTACCCCACATATATCCACTCAAAATGTAATCTCAACTCTAAATTAGAGGGAGTGCAATGTTCACAGATCATTTTTCTCCTGATGAAAACGTGTTCCCAGCAACTGCTATTATAGTAGCTACTAATGCCTTAGAAGAGGAGTGGCTTATGCAAAAGGCTAGCAAGAGTAAAGGTAAATCAAAAAATGAGTTTCTACATCTTAATAGTGATAATATTACCACTAATGATGGGAAATCTTTATCTGATGGGGAACATGATAGCACCCTTCCTAGATCTACCAAAAAGGGTAGCTTGAGAAATCATGTTTAATATAATGATTTTGAATATTAGGAGAGTGACGAACCTTTCCTCCCATAATAGACTAAAGCATTTATGTAGGGTCCACATTCCCCACTACTCTTGTAAGGGGAAAATCTGGGGCATACAAGAAATTTAACTAAATGATCGCCCCTCAAAAATTTCACTTGAGTCTCATTAAAAGTAGCATCATAATAAACTCTCATGTTCAAATACTAATCATTGTGGTCCAATTGTGCCTCTAATCCTCACATCTGATTCTTTAAAGATAAATAATCTCCTTGTTGTGTGAATAACTGCTCCAATACAGTGTCCAGATTAGAATTACTAGGTGTGGAAGGACTCGAGATTGAAGTAGTTGGAATGTCTGAACCTCCACCCTTGGATCCTAAACTAGTATGCATTCCATACATTTACGAATTAGTATTTCCAATTGGCTTTGGCGATGGCAATACTTCCTCTCATGATTCATATCTAACTCCAAATTTGATACACATGGTGGAAATGAGTTAAGGGCAACTCCAAAAGTCTAGCAGATATAAAGTAATGTCAGGCTCTCAAATGAACATTAAGCATTGAAGAAGAAAAATTTACCTTGTATCCATTTTTTATCTTCCAAGCTCCACGCACGGCACTCAAAAAACCAATAATCTCATCAAGCTCGGTATCAATCAGAGTAAACACAAAATAAAAGCAATCAGTAACATCAGGAAGACCAAATAAAATGTTAATCCAAACAGGAATAAAATCAACCTTGCATCCCATAACAAACACTAAATCATCAAATTCTTTAGGGATTTCAGCATAAAAACTCTCAAACAACTGAAATGGCTTCAGCGACGTCAAAAGAGTAGAAATTTGTCCACCGTCGTGCCACAATCAGATTCTCAATTGATCCTCCGGGATGAAGAAAACTACTCTCTACAATCATCTTTTTTTATTGCAGATCTCCAAATCTTTCTTGTGCTTTCACATTCACAAATCTATCAGAATAAAAACCCACTTTTCCTCTTCCTCTTTTCATTTTAGGAGCCAAGAAGAATCTAAAAAACTTTCAATAAGATTTCTAATAAATTTCAAATATAACTTTATAAGGATACTATAAGCACATTCTAAGGGAAATAAGCATTCAACAATGGATTTCTCACTATTTTCATCAAATTTTCAAATTTTTGGCCTAACAACAATGTCAATTAAAACCATGGTGAAATGAAAAATTTTTTTATGCCAAAATGTAAATCTTACCCAAAAAAGAAGAAATCCAAAGTTTGAAGTGCTGATTCCGAGCCAATTAACCACAAATCTAAGCTTTAGGAGAGGTATTTGCAAATTATGGGAGGAAGAAGACGAACCAAAAAGAAAAATGGCATGAATGGCAGTTTTCNGTTTGAAGTGCTGATTCCGAGCCAATTAACCACAAATCTAAGCTTTAGGAGAGGTATTTGCAAATTATGGGACGAAGAAGATGAACTAAAAAGAAAAATGGCATGAATGACAGTTTTGAGGCCCAAAATCGTAACTCTGGCAGTTCGGCACTATAGCGCCAAGTTGCAGCGCTATGGCACCAGTACTCAACTGTACAAATTTTTAAAATTTTTGTCACTATAAAATTAGCACATTAACCTAAGATTAATGGACCTTAAATTGGTCAATTCAACAATATTTTATTTAACTATCTTTCCTTTCNGTTGCAGCGCTATGGCACCAGTACTCAACTGTACAAATTTTTAAAATTTTTGTCACTATAAAATTAGCACATCAACCTAAGATTAATGGACCTTAAATTGGTCAATTCAATAATATTTTATTTAACTATCTTTCCTTTTTCTTTCAAATTTCTCCAATCTTCATTTGCAGTGGTTTGAGAGTCCAAATCAAATCACTCAGGGCATTCTNAATTTCTCCAATCTTCATTTGCAGTGGTTTGAGAGTCCAAATCAAATCACTCAGGGCATTCTAACACAAAGNGAAAAGTCCTATGGCTAGACCCTAGGCTATTAAAGAGGAGGAACTAAACCTCAACCAAAATTCAGGTCAACACAAATCAAACTTAGAAGAGAGATGTGAAGTGTTTAGGACCCTGTACGGGACCCATTTAGCAGCAAACAATGCCCAGGTGGAACTATTTCACCAACACACCAATTGGGGGTCCGACCCCACATGAAGATTTAAAGAGTCCTTAATGGCCTCCTGAACCCCTCCGTTTAAAGGTGATTGAACAGGCAGTCCTAAAGTCCAAAGAGTTGGTCATACTTTGCCAAGACAGAAATGGGTAAAGTATGTCAACAGAAGAAGAGTAATTTGGTCCAAGTGGGACGTGGATACATTACCGATGTGTGAAGATAATACTTCCTTATTTAAATGGAAAGAAAAACTTGTCCCCAATGGAGTCACCAAAAGCTGTCGAAAGTATTTTTGGTTCAGGGGATTGCCCGTAAGAAGCTGTCGGTCACCGAAATCAAAATCCCATTGCCCGATTTGGAAGGATGTTTTAATTTACATATAGATTTAAGTTTAGAGAAATATGAAATCAAATTGCCCCCATATTTTACATAGTTTAAATGAAAGAGCATTGTACGTCAAACCCTGTATCAATACTAAAGGATAAACATAATACTTGAGGATGAGGCTCGATCAAATAAACTAAGAAATATATGAAATTTGATTGGTCTGTGAAACTGTTTTATTTTCTGATAATTTCCTCTATTTAATATGAAGAATTAAATAGGGTTTATATCAAGCTGGGTTCGGACAAGCTTCGTATAAGGGGAAGCCCCTACAGTTAATTACATCTTAAATGACCGAAGTCACCTATAAAAGCTCTCAATAAAAATTAGGAAATATTATCTTCAAGGAGGTCAAAGGATAGGAATTTTCAACTATATCGGACAAAGAGGTGTGAAATGGGATTGACTCAAATTTGGAGCATTTTATTTTTGGAATCCAAAAGAGGAAGAACTAGGGGATGTCATGGATTTGGAGGAGAACCTCAATGACTTCCTGGTCTATCCTATTGTTTGGCTTCAATTTTGAGGAGAAATATTTAGGTGTTTCATCCTGCCAAGTTTATTTAATTAGGGCTTACATTCATGCGTAACAATTGCACAAAAAACCTTAAATATATGAAGATTTAGGTTGTGACAAACGACAACCTAGGAATCCTAAGACGAGTTAGGGCTTAAATTATACCGCAGGGCTGTACAAATGCCTAAGGATAAGGTGAGGATTTATGTTACATAAGAAGACAACCTCGAAATCCTATGGCTTGGTTGTTTTATTCTAACAAAAGAAATTGGTTTAGCTGGGGATGACATGTTTTGTTATTAAAGATGGTCGTGCTGCCCACCATGCTAGCTCCAAGCTTCTTGCTATGATGAGTTTGATTTTCTAGAGTGTCAAGTTATGATGTCAAATCAGGTGGCCTTATGGTTGTAGTTCTTTTAAAAATTTATGGGGCATGTTAAAGTTGATTAAAGTGACATCGGTTAGGATCCTACGGTTCCCACTTTCTGGCACCACTATTTTCTATTGGATTAACTTAGTCCAAATGAATTTACTAAACTCAACTTAATGAGTTCCATAATTTTATTGACACCGTGAGAAGTCTCGTTAGCAACCGTAGGTTACCTCCCCCAAGGGATTCCCGATCATCCGATAGAGATGTCTTAATTTAGTTCTAGTTGTAGTTTTTGTGATGTTTGTGATTAAATTTTGAGTTGTTTTATTTTTTGAATGTTGTGGAGGTGATTTTTATCTTTGTTGATTTTTATTTTGGTTCTTGGTTTTGATTTTGTGGCTATCCTAACATTTTTTGGTTTTCATGCAGGGTGGCATTGTTGTTTAGCATCCAAATTTTGTAAGCATAAAAGAGTATAGTATTAAAGTACAAGAAAGACAACACTGTAAACTATGAAAAATGTACCGGGCGAGTCTTCTCGATCCATCACCTGAAACTCAAAATGCATGTGAGAGCACTTTATATAAAGCGGAGAAGTAGAGTTTTAGAGATCTACCCAACTCTAGGTCATATCTTGGTGGCTCTTTATTTGATTAATTAAGGATGATTTTATTAAGCAAAACATATTAAGTTTAGTAGACCTCTAAGGTATCCAACAGATCTAGAGAAAGAATCAGGTCCATGCTTCCCTCTCAGTGCCTGGTGAAAAGTCTTGAAATCTTTTTAAAATTATTATGTTGCTTAATAACTCATTCTATAATTACCTTTACTGCTCAAAGAATATTGATGTTTCAATTATCCCAAAGAGTAGGGTAATTATGACTTACAATTTAATTTGAGGATTATGCGGGTGAAGACCATTAAAGGGGCAAGTTAATGTTATCAAGACACTTAGCCAACTTTTAATTTTGGATTTAGGGTTGTTTTAAAGATGTTCAATTTTTAATTATGTTCACTTTTCAAATCCTCATTTAATCAGATTTGATTTAGCCTAGGTCACTACTGTGCCCTTTAGACTTTTGATAGATGTCTTAGTTATATTTTGAAAGAGACTGAATTTTAATTGATAATGATTCATTTATGAAATTTATTTGAATCATTAAATAAGGGTATTAAATTGGTGAGTTATCAACACCCAAAATAATGCCCTTAAGTCTAGGATCATTTGGTTAACTAGACTTCCAAATTTTGATAATTCAAGAAAATTACAAATTTATCCTTTAATTAATAAAAGATTGATTGGTTTCTACAAATTAATCCCATATGTTTCAATCATTCAAATATGTTAATTAAGATCAAAGGTTGCTCGTTTACCTTTCTTGAATTAAGCCTAAATGTTAGTTAAGGCTAAATTTCCAAAATTACACTTTTGCCCCTAAGGCTCTAATACTTTATAATTCATCAAATTTAATTCAAATGACTTTGGAATTTTTATTCCATCTCACTCATGGGTCAATTAAGACATTAGATGAGAAAATGTGATTTTTCAATTTTTAATTTAATTTATAGATTTATTTATATTCAAGAAATAGGATTTTTTAAAGAGAATTCCCTAACTTGACCAAGGTAAAGCCTAATCCTTTGAAATTTTTGTTAGAGGTAGGCTTAGAGAAGAGAATCATTGGGACAAAATTTCATGATTTTTTCAGTTTTATTTTAATTATTAGAATTATTTCAAGTANATTTGGTGTAGATGATCACAAGGAACAACTTTGGTGAAGAATGGAAATGGTTTTGAGCCCAATTGAAAGGTCTATTTGAAGAAATTTTGAACTTTAATCCATTTGGTCATGTTGGGCTAANTTGGAATCACTTAGTCCAAATGAATTTACTAAACTCAACTTAATGAGTTCCATAATTTCATTTACACCATGAGAAGTCTCATTAGCAACCGTAGGTTATCTCCCCCAAGGGATTCCCAATCATCCGATAGAGATGTCTTAATTTAGTTCTAGTTGTAATTTTTGTGATGTTTGTGATTAAATTTTGAGTTGTTTTATTTTTTGAATGTTGTGGAGGTGATTTTTATCTTTGTTGATTTTTATTTTGGTTTTTGGTTTTGGTTTTGTGGCTATCCTAACATTTTTTGGTTTTCATGCAGAGTGGCATTGTTGTTTAGCATCCAAATTTTGTAGGCATAAAAGAGTACAATATTAAAGTTCAAGAAAGACAACACTGTAAACTATACAAAATGTACCTGGCGAGTCTTCTCGATCCATCACCTGAAACTCAAAATGCATGTGAGAGCACTTTATATAAAGCGGAGAAGTAGAGTTTTAGAGATCTACCCAACTCTAGGTCATATCTTGGTGGCTCTTTATTTGATTAATTAAGGATGATTTTATTAAGCAAAACATATTAAGTTTAGTAGACCTCTAAGGTATCCAACAGATCTGGAGAAAGAATCAGGTCCATGCTTCCCCCTCACTGCCTGGCGAAAAGTCTCAAAATCTTTTTAAAATTATTATGTTGCTTAATAACTCATTCTATAATTTCCTTTACTACTCAAAGAACATTGATGTTTCAATTATCCCAAAGAGTAGGGTAATTATGACTTACAATTTAATTTGAGGATTATGCGGGTGAAGACCATTAAAGGGGCAAGTTAATGTTGTCAAGACACTTAGCCAACTTTTTATTTTGGATTTGTAGTGTTTTAAAGATGTTTAATTTTTAATTATGTTCACTTTTCAAATCCTCATTTAATAAGATTTGATTTAGCTTAGGTCACTACTGAGCCTTTTAGACTTTTGATATATGTCTTAGTTATATTTTGAAAGAGACTGAATTTTAATTGATAATGATTCATTTTTTAAATTTATTTGAATCATTAAATAAGGGTATTAAATTGGTGAGTTATCAACACCCAAAATAATGCCCCTTAGTCTAGGATCATTTGGTTAACTAGACTTCCAAATTTTGATAATTCAAGAAAAATACAAATTTATCCTTTAATTAATAAAAGATAGATTGGTTTCCACAAATTAAGCCCATATGTTTCAATCATTCAAATATGTTAATTAAGATCAAAGGTTGCTTATTTACCTTTCTTGAATTAAGCCTAAATGTTAGTTAAGGCTAAATTTCCAAAATTACACTTTTGCCCCTAAGGCTCTAATATTTTATAATTCATCAAATTTAATTCAAATGACTTTGGAATTTTTATTCCATCTCACTCATGGGTCAATTAAGATATTAGATGAGAAAATGTGATTTTTCAAATTTTAATTTAATTTAGATTTATTTATATGCAAGAAATACAATTTTTTAAAGAGAATTCCCTAAATTGACCAAGGTAAAGCCTAATCCTTTGAAATTTTTGTTAAAGGTAGGCTTAGAGAAGAGAATCATTGGGAAAAAAATTTCATGATTTTTTAAGTTTCATTTTAATTATTAGAATTATTTCAAGTACTGGAGTATTTATTAGTTATAAAATATTTTAAACATGGACAATTAAGTTTCACATTTTTATTAAATCTATATAAGGTCAAAGAACCCATAGAAACAAATTTCACAATTTTTTAATTTTTCTTTGCATTGTTAGATTTATTTTAGTTAAAATCAATTTTTAGCCTTTAAAAAATATTTTAAGCTTCAAAATTCAATATCTTCACTTAAAAAATTAGGAAAAATATTCCAATTATTCTTAAGTGCTTAAGAAACAATTTAGACCATTTCTATGAGTTTTGTTATTTTTTTGTGATTTTTATCATTTTTTAATTATTTTAATATTAAAGATAGGCTAAAAATAAAGTTTTTGTTTTAATTACCATTTTATTTTTAACAATTCCTCTGAACACAGAGAACTCCAAAAACAAATTTTTATAATTTTTTTTAGATATATTTATCAAAAATCATTTTAGTGTTAAAAATGGCACTTAACATAAAAATTAATTTGAATTATCAAACTGAGCTCCAAATATTTTGAAATTTTTATGGGGAATTCTCGAAACTTCAAATTACNTTTTTTAATTATTTTAATATTAAAGATAGGCTAAAAATAAAGTTTTTGTTTTAATTACCATTTTATTTTTAAAAATTCTTCTGAACACAGAGAACTCCAAAAACAAATTTTTATAATTTTTTTAGATATATTTTAATTATCAAAAATCATTTTAGTGTTAAAAATGGCACTTAACATAGAAAATTAATTTGAGTTATCAAACTGAGCTCCAAATACTTTGAAATTTTTATGGGTAGTTCTCGAAACTTCAAATTATAGTGGAGAGTTAAAATCAAGTCTTTTAGATATTTATGTTTTCTAAAATTGATTTTCTTTGTGTTTTAGGGTTTGTGAAAATTAAGAGCATTTTTAATGGCTTGGCTCATAAAACATTTTCCAAAGGGTTCTCTGGTCATGGTAATTCTTCAAAAATTTTCTTGTAATTTTCTAAGCAACATGCTAATTAATATGTTTAATTGATGTAAATAATAGACATAAACCTAAAAAATGTGGATCTCTGTCTAGAAATCTCTNATGTTTTCTAAAATTGATTTTCTTTGTGTTTTAGGGTTTGTGAAAATTAAGTGCATTTTTAATGGCTTGGCTCATGAAACATTTTCCAAAGGGTTCTCTGGTCATGGTAAATCTTCCAAAATTTTCTTGTAATTTTCTAAGCAACATGCTAATTATTATGTTTAATTGATGTAAATAATAGACATAAACCTAAAAAATGTGGATCTTTGTCTAGAGATCTCCTCTGACTTTAGAAAAATCAGAGAATGTTCCCTAAGATAGAGGCAAAAACATGTCAAAAGTTCAAGCTATGGTGAAATGTCTACATGCATGGAGAATCAAAAGACTCAAAATAATATTTAATTAATTAAAAATAAAATATGCATCAAATGAACTTCAAACATTTCCACATTGTTCTCCTCTATTCACTGAGCACTAGGGAATTTTTTTTTATTTTTTTATTTTTTTACACCAACATATGAATTTTTGGAGTTAGGGTTATTTATTTAAATCAAAAAACACCTTATTTATTTATTTAAAAGTGCGGCGCCGCGTNCTACATGCATGGAGAATCAAAAGACTCAAAATAATATTTAATTAATTAAAAATAAAATATGCATCAAATGAATTTCAAACATTTCCACATTGTTCTCCTCTATTCCCTGAGCACTAGGGAATTTTTTTTATATTTTTTTTATTTTTTTACACCAACATATGAATTTTTGAAGTTAGGGTTATTTATTTAAATCAAAAAACACCCTATTTATTTATTTAAAAGCGCGGCGCCGCGTCATCCTACGGCGGCTCTAAAGCTCCACAACGTGTCCTCTGGTTCAGCGTTGCCATCCACCTCAACGCGCCCGCCTTTCATGTAAGAAGGTACTGTCTGGCTAGATCTCGTCCGTTAATGAGATAAATGTGCGATCGGACGACTCCCCATCATCGTCCCCAAATAGGCTAACCCAAGAACCGTTCACACTAAAACCTTAAGATCTCCCTTTAGACTCAACCAAATCTCATGGGGTTTGATCTTATGGACTCCTTTAAGTGAGACGGACACATCCATACAGTAAACATGCCATTAAAGTAAGCCTAATCAAATGGAGAATCAAAATAGGTTCAGGAAGAGGAAAGTTCAATAACTTAGCTCTGAGAAGTGAACCTTCAATTAGAGGTGCTCGGAACGTTCCTGGAGCTCCAAGGAGGCAAGGGATTTAGCCTATGGTCGTGGTGAAAGGTCTACATGCAAATTCAATCAAGGCCAAATTTTGGTGTTGATCAAAGTCTAATATAGAGGCTCTCTATGAGGGGGATTTGATGGGGCTTTGTCTTAGTTCAGTGTGGTGATGGTGTGGGTGAGTTTAATTTGATTTTAGTGGAGTATAGAAGTGTGGAGAACTCTGTCCTGTCTCCGAAAAGGTTTTGAGCTAAAAAATTGAACTCCGACAAGAGGATTTAGGGAAATAGATTAGTTGGGTTTCACTGTGGAGGCCTCAAGGAAGCTCAGGGATTGATTTTGATGGATCTCCTTGAGGGAATTTTAGCAANTAGAATGTGATATCACACTTCCTTTCTCATATGAGATTTGGATTGGCCTGGCTCATCAAGGTTTTTTGTAGATGGTTGACCTTGAGAGACATTCTCCATACTACCCCCTTTGTCGTATGTTTGAACATACTTCTTCTCTGTGTTATCGATTACATCCTCATCTAAAGCATGGTGTTAATCAAACTTCTCAAAAATTTGGACCCTATCATCAATGATACCACAAAAGCTGGACATGATGTTGGCATGATCACTGAGCAAAATGTTGATTTTCAAAATACTAATGCTTCTCCTACTAATGTTGTTAATGCTCTTGATGAGGTAAATAATGCTAATGTTTCTAATGCTCCTGATGAGGCACATAATACAATTGTTGGTAACTTCGTATTGGAGGAGTTACATTGTGTTACTACCCCACATATATCCACTCAAAATGTAATCTCAACTCTAAATTAGAGGGAGTGCAATGTTCACAGATCATTTTTCTCCTGATGAAAACGTGTTCCCAGCAACTGCTATTATAGTAGCTACTAATGCCTTAGAAGAGGAGTGGCTTATGCAAAAGGCTAGCAAGAGTAAAGGTAAATCAAAAAATGAGTTTCTACATCTTAATAGTGATAATATTACCACTAATGATGGGAAATCTTTATCTGATGGGGAACATGATAGCACCCTTCCTAGATCTACCAAAAAGGGTAGCTTGAGAAATCATGTTTAATATAATGATTTTGAATATTAGGAGAGTGACGAACCTTTCCTCCCATAATAGACTAAAGCATTTATGTAGGGTCCACATTCCCCACTACTCTTGTAAGGGGAAAATCTGGGGCATACAAGAAATTCAACTAAATGATCGCCCTTCAAAAATTTCACTTGAGTCTCATTAAAATTAGCATCATAATAAACTCTCATGTTCAAATACTAATCATTGTGGTCCAATTGTGCCTCTAATTCTCAGATCTGATTCTTTAAAGATAAATAATCTCCTTGTTGTATGAATAACTGCTCCAATACAGTGTCCAGATTAGAATTACTAGATGTGGAAGGACTCGAGATTGAAGTAGTTGGAATGTCTGAACCTCCACCCTTGGATCTTGAACTAGTATGCATTCCATACATTTACAAATTAGTGTTTCCAATTGGCTTTGGTGATGGCAATACTTCCTCTCATGATTCATATCTAACTCCAAATTTGATACACATGGTGGAAATGAGTTAAGGGCAACTCCAAAAATCTAGCAGATATAAAGTAATGTTAGGCTCTCAAATGAACATTAAGCATTGAAGAAGAAAAGTTTACCTTGTATCTATTTTTTATCTTCCAAGCTCCACGCCCGGCACTCAAAAAACCAACAATCTCATCAAGCTCGGTATCAATCAGAGTGAACACAAAATAAAAGCAATCAGTAACATCAGGAAGACCAAATAAAATGATATCCAAATAGGAATAAAATCAACCTTGCATCCCATAACAAACACTAAATCATCAAATTCATCAGGGATTTCAGCATAAAAACTCTCAAACAACTGAAATGGCTTCAACGACGTCAAAAGAGTAGAAATTTGTCCACCGTCGTGCCACAATCAGATTCTCAATTGATCCTCCGGGATGAAGAAAACTACTCTCTACAATCATCTTTTTTTATTGCAGATCTCCAAATCTTTCTTGTGCTTTCACATTCACAAATCTATCAGAATAAAAACCCACTTTTCCTCTTCCTCCTTTCATTTTAGGAGCCAAGAATAATCTAAAAAACTTTCAATAAAATTTTTAATAAATTTCAAATATAACTTTATAAGGATACTATAAGCACATTCTAAGGGAAATAAGCATTCAACAATGGATTTCTCACTATTTTCATCAAATTTTTAAATTTTTGGCCTAACAACAATGTCAATTAAAACCATAGTGAAATGAAAAATTTTTTTATGCCAAAATGTAAATCTTACCCAAAAAAGAAGAAATCTAAAGTTCNATAGTGAAGGTTCCTTTTCTAGTTTTCTAAAAATAGTCAATAGGACAGTCCAATGGCTAGAACTTAGGCTACTAAAGTGGAAAAACAAAACATTAACCAAAAGTGAGGTCAACAAATGGACCACCAATAGGTGTTGTGTGTTGGGCAAGCACACCGTGCATATTGGCATTGACCGACAAGATCAACAAAACTAATGTAAATTCCTAAGTCAACAGACCTGGAAGTATGTGTAGGGTTGGGTGTGTTATTTGTTTTCACTGGCGAAACTCAAAGAGACTCCGCAAACGACCATCGGGGAAACTGACGATTAAGGTGGGGACTTGATTCCAAATTCAGTGTTTAATTTTGATTTTGAAATTGATAATTTCAAAGAATAGGATTGTGTGGGAGGACCAAATTGAGATGGAAAGCACAGAGGCTCACATCTGACTCAAAAGGGTAACAACATGTAGAAGATGGAAAGCACTAAGGATATTACTCTAGAAATAAAGGATTATATCAGTTCGAGTTACCACTGGGGAGTTATATCCGAACTGACATTTGACAGGCAAAATATATATGTCACGTTAGGAAGGAATGCACTGGGACACATCCAACCTAAGAGGTGATGAAGAAAATATCTGCTACGTTGAGTAGGAAAGCTCCGGGACTCACATCCAACTTAAGAGGTAGTGGGGAAATATATTGATCATGATAGGAAGGAAAACACTGGGACTCACATCCAACTGAAGAGGTGACGAAGAAAATATCTACTACATTGAGGAAGAAAATGTTGTGACTCACATCTAACTCAAGTGGTAGCGGAAAAATATATTGATCACGTTACGAAGGAAAGTACTGATACTCACATCCAGCCCAGGAGACAACGAGGAAAATATCTGATACATTAAAGAGGAAAGCGTCGTGACTCTCATCCAACTCAAGTGGTAGCGGGAAAATATATTGATCACATTAGGAAGGAAAGCACTGGGACTCACATTCAACCTAAAAGGTGACAAAGAAAATATCTGCTACATTGAGGAGAAGAGCGTTGTGACTCACATCCAACTCAAGAGGTAGCGAGGAAATATATCGATCATGTTAGGAATGAAAGCACTGGGACTCACATCCAACCTAAGAGGTGCGGAAGAAAATATCAGCTACATTGAGGAGGAAAGCACTGTGACTCACATCCAAATTAAGAGGTAGCAGGGAAATATATCAATCACGTTAGGAAGGAAAGAACTAGGACTCACATCCAACTTAAGAGGTGATGAAGAAAATATCTGCTACAACGAGGAGGAAAGCACTGTGACTCACATCCAACTCAATTTGTAATGGGAAAATATATCGATCATGTTAGGAAGGAAAGCAATGGGACTCACATCTAACCTAAGAGGTGATAAGGAAATTATAGGCTACATTGAGGAGGAAAGTGCTGGGACCCACATCCAACTCAAGTGGTAGTGGGAAATATATCGATCACGTTAGGAAGGAAAGCACTAAGACTCAGATCCAACCCAAGAGGTGACGAGGAAAATATCTACTATATTGAGGAGAAAAGCGCCGTGACTCATATCCAACTCAGGTGGTAGCAAGAAAATATATCGATCACGTTAGGAAGGAAAGCAGTAGGACACATCCAACCTAAGGGGTGAAGAAGAAAAATATCTGCTACATTGAGGAGGAAAGCACTGGGACTCAGATCCAACTCAAGTGGTAGCGGGAAAATATATCGATCACGTTAGGAAGGAAAGCACTGGGACTCACATCCATCCTAAGAGGTGACGAAGAAAGTATCAGCTACATTGAGGAGGAAAGCGCTGGGACTCACATCCAACTCAAGTGGTAGCGGGAAAATATATCGATCATGTTTGGAAGGAAAGCAATGGGACTCACATCCAACCTAAGAGGTGATGAGGAAAATACCTGCTTAAGCAGAAAATATGCAGATTTAAATATGTAAATTCGTGGAGAATATGTGAATAGAATATGAAAATATGTGAAGAAATTGGAATTTAGGAACTGATTCAGAAATGAGAATTGAAATTTAGGTATCAATCTCGAAAAGAGAGTCGAAAGTTAGGGACCGATCTCGAATATAGCAAATCAGAATCATAGGACTAATTTGAATATGTGAGAATTGAAATATTGGGACAATTCTCAAAAAGAGTTTATCATGTTGAATTTACAGAAATGTGTTATGTGAATAGGTTAATTTTGTTGAAGAAGGTTTGTAGAGTTTTGTGGGGCTTTATGTAGAACACAAAATTTTGCTAGGATGTGAAGAGAGTTATTGCAGATGAAGATGGTTGTGTTGCACGCACAAAGAGTAAGAAACTCCAAAACCGAGAGAATCCACTCAACACATTCATTTTCTTTTCTTGTTTTTTTATCGCATTTAATTTTTCAAAATTTATCTTTAAAATTTTAATTTTAGTTGGTTGATTTTCAAAAGAAATTTTTTTTGTTGTTTGTTCACTTGTGATTATTTTTATTTGAGTTTTATTTTATTGTTAAAGGTTCATTGTTTCGTTCTTTGTTCATAAAAAAATTTGAACCAATGCATGTCTTGTGGCTTCCATCCATCGCACAAAAAAGGCAATTGACAAAAAAGCACATTTCTGAGAGAAATCTTCATTAATTTGCTCCAATCAAGATGTCACAGATGAAACATAGAATAACACCTAAAAAAGGTACAATATATAGTCCATATCAAAGTACATCCAAAATATCTCATGCCATGTATACATCATAGGCGAGTATGTTTGATACATATCATGTTGCTGCAAAAAAAAGTGAACCCTCTGAACATCTGTATCAGGTACGACGAGCTCCTCATCGAGTAGACCTTCTAAGCCATGCTCCAGGACAAGAGTTCCCATTCGCATGTACTTAGAGGTACAACCCTCTCATGGCTTGTATGATAGCAATTCTTCTAGTTATAGGTCTGGTTGAAATCCGTATGGTGCTTTGTTCTCGTCCATCCTACGGAAGGTTACGGGCACCCTACGATGTCGCACCCCTGGAATGCACTGCTTAGCAACATCTGCCTCATTCACTTTCAGGACCAAAACTGAACCAACTGGCAGCAAAATCTCTACAGTTCCTCTAAACTTGCTAGGGCCGACAATGTCAATTTCTTTTCCAAATAATATATTGATTTTGAAACTATTCGGGATGCATGCAATTATTCGAGAAGGCCTGCGCAGCCTCTATTCCTCAAGTCAAAGATGCAGTCAAGTATGCTTCTTTCGTCACTCTTAGAGAAGACCCTAGTGTACAACTTCAGGCCTTCCAGTATGTTGACGAATCTTCCTTGGACTTCCTCATAGAATTCAAATTTTCTTTTATTCACATTGCTTATTTTATAGTACTCCATCGTGCTAGGAGTCGACAACTATCACAGGCATTCCTTCATCTGGACATTGGCAAGAACCCAAACTAGCGCTGGCTCATTTGGAACATGTCATTCAGTATCTAAAGATATGTACGACTCTGGTCTCCATGATATATAGTTTTCTGTCCCCAGTGGGACGTATGGCTCATCCATAACAAAATCTACGGTTTGAGATCCATCAGTGGTGGAGGTATACTCTTCCAATGTACTGTAGTGTTGTAGATGTAGGGCATTGCAGTCCGGGAATTCTACAAATGCCCCTTTGGCTGATATCTCTGTAGGTATCTCGACGTTGCACGTCGGGCAACCCGTTCACAAGGCATCTGAAGTTGAAGGTGTCTCTGACTCTGTGATGAACACCGGTTCTTCATCTATGGTGGGTAAGCTGGAAGAAGTTTCTTTCATGTCTGGGTCATAGAAATTCCCCTCAAGAATAGGGGTGAGTAAGTTGTTTGCTTCCTTCTGACGCCTGCATTCTTCTTGTAGAAAAGCCCTATGTTTTCTGCGGCTGACATTTCTGCGCTGAGTCTTGCGAAGCAAAGTTTCTGGCAGTTGTTCATTGTTGGTAGCTACCAAGCCTCCGTCTGGTTTAGCTATCATGGATGGCAGACGGCTGGGCCCCTCCCTCGGGTCCTACTCTATCATCACATTATTTCCTTTATGTGATGTATTGTCTTTGGCAGCCACCTACAGCAGTGAAGGCAATCCCTCCTTTTCTCGGCAACTTACTACATTCATCAGAGGACGTTCATAGTCCATATCAAATTGGTTAAATTTCATGTTGAAGTCTATAGTGCCACCGTGTGACACCATTTCCTCATTCAGTGCGAGGCTCCAGCCATCCTTGAAAGCGAAGATCAGCCTCTGTCCCGACATTTTTTCCGCAAACAACAGAAAAAATGTCAGCAGACGACTAGTAAAAATGTCAGTGGGCCAAAACTTGGCAGGAACGAGAACAAAACAAAGTATTTGTTAAAGTAAATTTTAGTTTATTTTGGTGAAGAGAATTGTTTATTTTATGTATGAATTTTCTTTAATTTAGTGGAATTTTAAGTTCAAAAGTAGAAAGGAGAAAATTTGAAGTTTAAAATTTTTCCCAAAAATTTCATTATAATGAGGTTAATTACAAAATTTAGACCCCATCTTAGACATTTGACCACATAGATAACCCCAAAAAAATTAAAGTTTCACAGTTTCAAAGCAAGCGAAGGCAAGCGGCATTAGGTTGCGTAGTAGGTTTTTAGGTATCGTCCATTTATTGGTAACATGGGTTTTTTTCCCTGGAAGTCCACTAACTGGTAGGCTCCTCCTGTGTAGACCTTTTCAACGACAAATGGTCCCTCCCAAGTTGGCTCAAATTTTCCACCTATTTTACGGCGTGCAAGAGTAGGCATTTTGAGCACAAGTAAAAGCTCACCAACTTTGAATTTCCTTGGGCGGACCAATTTGTCATGGGCTTGTACCATCTTCGCTTGGTAAAGCTCCAAGTGTTGTTGTGCTTCTAGTCATTTTCCCTCAAGACTTTCCAGTTCTTCAAGTCTTATTTTTGCACTTTCTTCTGTTGTGAGTTGGTTGACAACAGCAACTCTAAGAGACAGTGTTTGGATTTCTAGCGGTAGCATGGCCTCGGACCCGTACACGAGCATTTAGGGTGTACACTGAGTAGGAGTCTGAAAGTTGTCCGATAGGCCCACAAGGCTTCAAATAGTTTGTTGTGCCAATCTCTTTTGTTATCATCCAGTGTTTTTTCAAAATCTATACCAGTATTTAGTTGAAGGCTTCAGCTAGACCATTTGCTATAGGATAGTAAATCATAGAGTATCTCCAATCTATACCGTGTCTTTTGCCGAAATTATTGATTTTGGTACTTTTGAAAGCTGTCCCATTGTCAGAAATTATTCTTTGCGGAACCCTGAAATAGTAGACAATTTGGCTTTTGAAGAATTGAAGGAAGTGTTGTGTCGTAAGCTCATGCAACGGTACTGCCTCTGCCCATTTGGAGAAGTAATCTGTAGCGAAAAGTATAAACCTCTATCCTTTGGAAAATGGAGGGTTTATCGGACCTATTATGTCCATGCCCCAACACTCGAATGACCACGAGGCAACAGTTGGGTATAGCACATTTGGAGGCTAGTGTAAGACCACCCCATGCACTTGGCATTGGTGACATTTTCTGGCTATATCCATGCAATCAGACATCATTGCCGGCGAATAATATCCAAGTCTTTTGATCTTCATTTTCATTTTCAGCCCTGACTGATGAGCGACACACAGTCCGACATGTACTTCTTTGATAATATTTTGTGCTTTGACTTTATTCAAACACCGTAGCCACATCTGGTCGAATGATCTTCTATAGAGAATGTTTCTCACCAAGGCGTAAGACATGACCCTTCTTGTGATTTGATGTGCTTTAGACTTGTCTTTTGACAGTTTTCCAGTATGCAAATATTCTATTAATGGCTTGCACCAATGTTCATTGATGTTTGCAACTGTATTTATTGCTTCTTCCTTTTCGAGCTTGTGTAAAGTTTCGGGGTCGATTTGAGACAAGACATATTTTCCTTCTATTGTGATTTCAATGGAATCCTCCTGGGGACATGCCATTACCTTAGCGAGTTTTGCTAGAGCGTCGGCATGGGCATTATCTCCCATAGGAATCCGGTAGAAAGTCACATCAGAAATCTGCTCCAGCAGCTCATTGTGGACTGATGGTTTTCTGTTAATCTTGGTTTCAAGGTTTTGTATTGTTTGGCGACTTGCTGGATGATGAGTTGAAAGTCGCCATAAATGGAAATGTTCATTATATCCATTGAGTTTGCCACTTCCAACCCCGTGAATAAAGCTTCATGTTTTGCTTCATTATTGGTGCACAACTCTGTCAGGTGGTATGAGAACCTCAACATACCTTATCTGGCATGATAAAGATCAAACTGATCGCTGCTTTGCCTGGTATAATTGTGTTTGATCCTTTATCTTTTTTGGCTCACGAAGCACCATCAAAGTACATTTCCCAGTGTTGCGCACTGGAGAACTCCATTTATAGTATTTGCTCGTCTGGTAACTCATCGTTGAGAGAGGACTCAGCTGGCAGTGGGTGTGCAGCGAGAAAGTCTACTAGTATCTGTCCTTTGATAACACGGAGGGGAACAAACATTATATCAATTTTCAATAAGATCGTTGACCATCTTGCTAAACGTCCAGAGAGTGTTGGTCGGGTCATCAAATATTGCAACAAATTAGCTTTCAAAATTAGGGTATTCTTATGAGAAAGAATGTATTGTCTAATATTTTGAGTGGCAAAAATTAACGTCAGATAATGCTTCTCAATAGGTGGATACCTTATCTCCATCGGTATTAGGCAACGACTCAAGTAGTAGAGTGCATTTTTATTTCCCTCATCATTGACTTGGGCTAAGAGGGCTCCAAGGGAGTCGTCTAAGGCCGCAATATAAAGTATCAACGGTTTCCCTGGAATAGGGGCTGCCAAAATAAGAGGTGTCATTAGATATTATTTAACATCCTCAAAGGCCCGCTGACATTTCTCTTCCCAAATGAATTTGGCGTCCTTTGTAATTAATGCCGAGAAAGGCTGACACCTACCTGAAAGATTAAAAATAAAGCATCTCAGATATGCCAACTTCCCCTAAAAGGAACATAGTTGTTTCAAGGTTTTAGGAGGAGGTATTTCCAAGATAGCTTTAATTTTATCCGGGTGGATCTCAATTCCCCGATGATGGACAATAAATCCCAGAAATTTCCTGAAAGTAACGTCGAAGGCGCACTTTAAGGGATTCATTTTAAGGTCATATCATCATAATCGTTTGAACATAATCCTCAAATCGTACAAATGGTCTATAGTTTATTTACTTTTGATGACCAAATCATCCACGTAGAATTCTATTTGGTTATGGATGAGGTCATAAAAAATCTTGGTCATTGTGCGCTAATATGTTGCTCCGACGTTCTTTAGGCCAAACGACATCACTATGTAGCAGAAAATTCTAATCGGTGTTTTGAAGGCTGTAAGTGTTGCATCCTTGGGAGCCATCTTGATTTGGTTGTATCCTGACGATCCATTCATGAAGGAGAAAATTTAGTGTGTTGAAGAGATATCCACCATCATTTCTAAAATTGGCAGTAGAAACTCTTCTTTTGGACATGCTTTGTTCAAATCCCTAAAGTGTACACAAACACAGATCTGTCTATTTTTCTTCTTAACATGTACAATGTTAGCTAACCACGTGGGGTATTGTTCTTCTTTTACAAATTCAAAGTCTATTAATTTCTTCACCTCGGCGATGACTTGTTGTTCTATTTTGAGGTGCATTCTCTTGGGAGCTTATTTTACTGGGGTTATGTTGTTTTCCACCCTGATTCTATGAACTGCATCCTCTACTGACAGTCTTGGCATTTCATCGTAGCTCCATGTGAAGCAATCTTTGAATTTTGTTAATAGTTTCATAAATTTTGAAGATTCTCCGTCATTAAGTAGAGAAATTATAAATGTAGGTCAGGGTTGTTCTTCAGCCCCAAGGTTAATCTTTTTCAATTCATCAATGATAGATTTAATTTCCTCCTCAAATTCTGGCGGAGCATCTTCTATTGGTTGATCATTAGAGTCATCTACTATATCGAGGCAATCCTCCTCTGACTCACTAATAACAATCTTGTAAAATTCAGAATCATCGACTGGTCCGACTGTACCAAATCCGAGACTTTATTTTGAGTTGGGAGTTTGACTTTTAACATTCCATAATTTTTAAAAAAAGTTGAAATTTATCTTTTGGTATTTATTTTGGTAAGTTTCCCTGTTGAATTAAATTTTGAACAAAAGGCGAAAAGTAACCAAAACGCAATTCCATTAATTCATTAGGATCATCATCCCATGTTTTTTCAAGCTCAGTAGAGGTAGAAGCACGATAAAATTTGATCGGCTTTGAACCAACACTACGGACTTGACCTCTAAACTCTCGACCTTTTGAGGGAGAATCCAGGTAAGGGTCATAGCATTCACATAGTGGTTTATCTGATCATACATTGTTTCATATTCATTCTTCTCTGTATCTTCTAAGGATATCTCGTACCAAGGTTTCTTTTATTTTGTCATCATTATTTCATCTTTGGAACTGTCTTCATTGCCAATGTTGATAGTTGTCCTAGTCCGTTCAACGATTGAGTTGGTTCTTCCTTATCCACGTCCCCGACCTCAACCTCAGGTGCGCGAACTAAAAGAATGTCCACCAACTAGTTGTAAGGGAGTGGTGGAAGATCGTTGAAGCAGAGTTGAATGGCCTCCTCTTTGTGATTTTTATGAATCTTCATTTTTTTTTGTCAAAATCTCGCGCGAGAAGACAGTTTTCTTTGGAGGTGTGTAGTAGGCAGCATCTTCTTGAATACCTTGCAGTTCTCCTTTGATGAAATTTTCTTAACCATCTTTGCAGTACTTGGTGCATTGATCCAAGGATGATGGAACCATGTTGTGCTCATGAATCTATGGTCGACTTAGTAGAGCATTAAAACAGGTCTCGGCGTTGATGATATGAAATTTAGCGGTTGCCATGAGTTCTCCAACCTTCATAAGTAATGTAATTGATCCAAGGGCTCTTTCACCCTTTTGGTTGAATCTTCTTCACATCATTTTGTCGGTCGTAAGCTCTTGAGCATAAATATCCAAATAGGCCAATGTTCGTAGGCTCATCAAGTTAAGAGGTGCTCCAGGATCTACTAAAGCTCTGAACAACACAAATCTGCCGATGTTGACGGAGATGTAGAGTGGACGGTTGTGGTCGGTGGTACCGAGCAGCAAGTCTTCATCTGTGAAGGTTACCCTAGGCTTTCCTTTCAATGAAAAAACTTCATCTGAGGATGTGCTGGCCAACTGAGCTAAGAAAATCTCTGGGTCAAGCAAAACTGTAACCAGAGACTCTCTCATCTCCTGTGACAGGATCAGAGCATCGTAGATGCTTAATCGGGTCGGCAACTTCCTAAGATGAGCTAGCACGTTGTAATCTATTTTGTATGATCCTTTGATTTTATCTTTATTATGTGGTTCTTCCACTGGTGGAGGTGGAGGTATCTCTTCTCGGGTCATTATCTGCTTTCCTTTATCTGTTGGAGTTGTTCTTGGTGGTAACACTTTTTCGCTCCTTAAGTTAACTTTCTTGATTTCTTCTTCTTGAGCTACCATTGTTGAATCTTCTGATGTTTCCTCTTCTTTGTCGGAAAGATCTAGGTTGATGGTACGTGGTGTATCGTGGTGCTCGATTATTGGCTCCTCGCTCCTGGTGTTGTCATAAGAGGTGTCATTGATGTCTTCTTTGGACTTGACAATGAGTTCATCAAACTCAAGTATGATTTGAGGATCATTTTGAGGATCAAGATCAAAGTTAGATTGGTTGTAATCAGTTATGTTATCACTAGAAATAGCTAAAATGTAGCCGAAATCACAATCATTATATTCATAAGACCAGGAGGGACAAAAAGATAATCATACAAAGTCAGGGGTTTGAGGATTTTCTTCCTCAAATCCAAGACATCTAATCTGGTAGAGGCGGCCCCTATCCTACCCCCCGTGCTATCAATCTTTGTAGTGAAAATTTTCTTCTTCTTATTTATCCTTGACGATCACGGATCTCCTGACAAAATCTTCATCTTGAGCTTGGTATGCTACGGTCTCTGAATGGAGGCTTGTCTTGATGCAGATTGGATCTTGTTCAGTATCTTCTTGGATGATCTGCTCAAAACCGCATTCCATTCTTCTTCTCCGGTATATGCAGAAGATTGTTTTGATGGACCCTGTATTTGATTGAGGACCCTCTTGAGTTCATCCAAAGTTGTACTCCATCCGTCTGTTCCAGTATACAGATCGATTGGAGAGATTAGCTCGGCCAAAATCATATTTATGGAACCTTTTTTAGGTTCTCTTAAAAATTCATTTGGGATTATTATTTTCCCTTCTTTAAGGTTCCTCTCAAACCAGTCCTTAAAGACAAAACATCCCTCTATATTGTCTCCGAGCAACCGGTGGTATGGGCAATAAGTTGGTTCATTTTTCCTACACACTTCTTCGGGCTTCTTCGGGTTTGGTAGTCTAAATTATGGCTTCTTCATAAGACTTCTGAATATTTTAGGTATGGCTTGATCTTTGAAAGAATACACCATTTTACGTCGTTCTAACAGGGACATTTTCTTATCCCTTGTTCAAGGTGATCTTTCTTTAGGCGGTCTTTGGTTGGATTTACTATTCTGTTTCTGAGCATATTTTGGCGAAGACTGGCGAGGATCTTCTGCATATATCTTAATCGGTTGCTTTCCTTTATCAATAGTCGCTTCTACTCCTGATTTCTTTCCAAACACTCTGGTCACCTTAGCCTTTTCGTGTGGCTCCATGTGCTTGATTTCCTCCTGAAGACTGCTGGCTTTACTGAGTATCTTCTCGAACAATTTGATGGTGAGTCCCTTGATCATGAATGTTACTGGCCTATGTTTGCTCTGGAGTAGAATTTCAATCGCATGATGTTCCACTAGCTGAGGTTCTTATTTCATGCTAAGGTTTCTCCACCTCAAAATATAGTCCACCAAAATTTTGCTAGGCTTTTGTTTTTCCATCATGAGCTCTCCAATAGACACATGATGTTGCACCCCGACGAATCTTTTCACAAACAGCTTTTCTAACTCGAAAAATTTTTTAACTAACACGTTGGGCAAGTCAGCGTACCAGTCCAAAGCAATTCCTGACAAGCTGTTGATGAACTGTTGGAAGAGTAGAGCTTCACTATTCCTCGTGTTGCCACAGCTGGCTTGGAAATGTACTATATGCTATCTTGGATTCCCAGTCCCATCAAATATCTTGAAGTTTAAAGCCACAAAACCCTTGGGGAAAGGCACGTCATCGAATTCCTCTGGGTAAGGTCTACCATTTAAAATTAATGCACCACCCTCAGATTGGGTTAAGGCTTCTCGTACTTGTTCAACAATTTGCTTGAATTCCTTTTCTGGTATAACACCTAATGGAGAATCCTTTCTATGTTGCTCATCTTTATTTTTTGAAGCAACCTCTCTTCATTCATATGTGATGTGTATGATTTCCGGCTGATTGATCTCTGAAGAATCCAATTGCGGCACTTGTGATTGCCTTCAAATAGTGGTCATGGCGGTCAAGGCTACGGCCATTTATTCTATTCTTTTCTCCAGTAGACTAACTTGTTCATCCCTAAGGAGGATAGCCCTACACAACTCATCTACAACATTCTCTTTGATGTGAGGATGAGCCTCACGCGCAGATGTGGCAACTCTTGTTTCAATTACATGGACATCCACAAAATCTTCCTCCAAGTAATCATTGTAATCAAAATTTTCCTCATCGTTATCGATGAAAACTCCGTGTTCCCGAGTCAACTCGTAAATCTCGATCCTGAGCTTCTCAACTTTTTCTTCAATTTTTGATTCCTTGATCACTATAAGATCTGGAGGACCCTGATGGACATCCTCTACTTATTCCTCCATCTCTCTGGCTAATGTTGCGACGATGTAAGATATCTCAGACCCTGACTTTATTCCATGTTTTGGTCTTGTGGGCTTACCGGACTGTATCGGTGCAGCGACCTTGGGTACCCATACCTTTTCTTTTTTGACAATGATGTCTTAGGACGGATTATCTTAGTAGAAACATCAGTATGTCAAGGGAAAGTATGCTCCCCATGGTGTAGACTGGCTACAATTCCAGGCAATCATCTTGTCTTTGCCTTTGGGATTGTAGGAATATCTCTATAATGGGTGACGGGCAATATTTTCGGACCCAGTCTCGACTTAACCGGTTGACGACCTACAGTCCTGGTGGTGGTATAATCAGTAGTAATCACTGCAGTATCAACTCTGTTCCCTAAACGGAGCCAAACAGGGATGTGAGTAGGTGGCACTCCAGTTGTCTCGTGAGACTCTCTGGCGGACTTGACGTCCTTCAAAATTTCCTTCTTCATACGAGGGGAAATTGCATGTCCCACTCTTTTAATTAACTTGTTAACTGAACATCCTTCTTTGGTAGCTAGCTTTTTGAAAACTACAATAAGTCAAGTGATAAGAGTGAACTTCTTTCTCTCCTCATCATGTCCATGAAGTGGTGGTAATGCGGCGGAAAATTTTCAGATACTCTCTTATCCATCGGTATTCGTCAGAGGATGGAATCTACTCCCTCGTAGGAGTGGAGGTCGACACTATTTTTGGTGTGGGGTTTGTCCGTAAGAAGTTGTCGGTCATTGGAATTGAAATCACGTTGCCCGCTTCGGAAGGACGTTTTAAAAATTTTAATTTTTGAAAAAGATGAAGTCAAACTGACCCCATAATTTTCATAGTTTAGATGAAAGAGCATTTTACCTCAAATCTTGTATTTATCCCGAAGGATGAACACAAGAATTGAGGGTGAGGCTCGATCAAATAAACTAGAGAAAGTTATTATATCCGTTTGGTCTACGAAACCAATGTATTGGCCGACAAATTCCCCTATTTAATATAAGGAATTAAATAGGGTTTATATTATGCTGGGTTCGGAAAAAACTTCCTATAAGGAAAGCCCCTATAGTTACTCACATCATAGATAACTGAAGTTACCTATGAATACTCTCGATAAAAGTCAAGAACAATTACCTTCAAGGAGTTCAAAANCCTTCTTCATACGAGGGGAAATTGCATGTCCCACTCTTTTAATTAACTTGTTAACTGAACATCCTTCTTTGGTAGCTAGCTTTTTGAAAACTACAATAAGTCAAGTGATAAGAGTGAACTTCTTTCTCTCCTCATCATGTCCATGAAGTGGTGGTAATGCGGCGGAAAATTTTCAGATACTCTCTTATCCATCGGTATTCGTCAGAGGATGGAATCTACTCCCTCGTAGGAGTGGAGGTCGACACTATTTTTGGTGTGGGGTTTGTCCGTAAGAAGTTGTCGGTCATTGGAATTGAAATCACGTTGCCCGCTTCGGAANTTTATTAGGATTTACATTTGTGTGAAGCAATCAACACAAATAACCTTGAAGATCTGAGGATTTAGGTCATGAAAAACGACTACCTCGGAATCCTAAGGTGAGTATCCTTGAAGATGTGAGGATTTAGGTCATAACGAATGACAACCTCGGAATCCTAAGGCGAGCCCTTGAAGATGTGAGGATTTAGGTCATGACGAATGACAACCTCGGAGTCCTAAGGCGAGTTTAGGCTTAGATTGTACAACAGGATTGTAAAAATGCCTAAAAGATGTGTTTGAGGATTTATGTTGCATTAGGCAAACAACTTCGAATTCTTATGGCTTTGTTGTTTAAAGCTAAGGAAGGATGGGTTGTTGTAGATCCTCTTGCTGTTGAAGATGGCCAGGTTGTTCAACATATAAGATCCAAGCTCCTCGTTGTAGCCGAGTTCAAGTTTTCTAGGTCATTTGGTTATAATGTCAAATCAGGTGACCTTATGGTTAAAGTTCCTTAAATTATATTATGGTCATATTAAAGTTGATAAAGCGACACCAGTCAAGATCCCACGGTTCCGTCGTCCCGGTACCTCTATTTTCCATTGGAATCACTTAGTCCAAAGTAATTTACAAAACTCAACTTAATGAGTTCCATAATTTCATTTAGACCGAAAGAAGCCTTNGGCTTTGTTGTTTAAAGCTAAGGAAGGATGGGTTGTTGTAGATCCTCTTGCTGTTGAAGATGGCCAGGTTGTTCAACATATAAGATCCAAGCNATGCTCAGTGAACATTGATGTCTTGATTATCCCAAGAATAAGGTAAATGTCATTTACCTTTTAATCTGAAAACTATGTGGGTGAAGACCCTTTAGGAGACAAATTAGTGTTATTAAGAACACTTAGCCAAATTTTAGT
>JXCR01143267.1:0-30819 GCA_002079205.1 Phalaenopsis hybrid cultivar | reverse complement strand
ATATATATATATATATATTCACTTTTTTATTTAAAAATAGGTAATAGTTAGCGTTAATTAAGAAAAAAATGAACTTTGAAGCCTCGAATCTATTTTGAGATAAGTGCAATAAATAGATAATTTGTTTTGCAGTAATGGTCTATTTTACAGAACATTTTCATGCAAATTTCATTAGGGATGGATTTAACTGTTACTGAATTTGCTTCAAGATTAGTGCGATACAAAATTGTTTATATATGGAGCTAATCTTAAAGCAAATATAATGGGCGTTCGCAAGCNCATTAGGGATGGATTTAACTGTTACTGAATTTGCTTCAAGATTAGTGCGATACAAAATTGTTTATATATGGAACTAATCTTAAAGCAAATCTAATGGGCGTTCGCTAGTTCCTTCCATAGAGAAAATAAACAAACAGTAAATCAAAGCAACAGAAAAACAAAACAAACTTATTCTGAAACCACTCTTTTAATAAAAACAAACTTATTTTGAATGCTCGGCCTAAATAACAGCTTATTGGAAACCTCTTTTTGTGATCGGTTCAACCATTTTAAGAACTATAGTTTATGGAAGATTTACAAANCTTTTAATAAAAACAAACTTATTTTGAATGCTCGGCCTAAATAACAGCTTATTGGAAACCTCTTTTTGTGATAGGTTCAACCATTTTAAGAACTATAGTTTATGGAAGATTTACATGNTGATGTGTAGATGTTAGCCCTCAAGTGAGGGGAACGTGGGAGCTCTGAAGTGAGAGCCGGTATCCTCCCAACATAGCCGCAGAATCAGTAAACAAGCAAAGGATTAGTCAATGCNAATAGGGAAATATTATTATCGGGCGAAGAATTGGAGATTTTAGAGTGACAGACTAAAATCCCTAATTCGGTCCTATCTTTTGGGTGTTGAAGTGTAGATGTTAGCCCTCAAGTGAGGGGAACGTGGGAGCTCCAAAGTGAGAGCCGGTATCCTCCCAACATAGCCGCAGAATCAGTAAACAAGCATAGGATTAGCCAATGTTCTTTATGTCTGGACCAAAGAGTAAAGAATATATATGCTCCTATTTGGCACAATATAAATTGAACTAATTCATTTTATCCATTCACTATAATTTCTTGACAAAGAGAATGATGCTTTCTTATATATCGAATATCACAATTACACCCTACTTTCTATCATTAGTTACTTATTAGTTATTAAAATTATATATTTATTTCCAATTGCCTATTAATGACAGATAAGCATATTGAACGTCGTTGTTGTGATTAAAGTCTTACTTTTCTAAAGTCTTAGTCTGTAATTCTAAACAGTTCCCTGTGGGATCAATATCTAGGACTCCATTAGAGCCCTATATTACTTGAACGATAAGTATACTTTTGTTGTNTAAGCATATTGAACGTCGTTGTTGTGATTAAAGTCTTACTTTTCTAAAGTCTTAGTCTGTAATTCTAAACAATTCCCTGTGGGATCAATATCTAGGACTCCATTAGAGCCCTATATTACTTGAACGATACGTATACTTTTGTTGACAAATTCGACTATAACATTATTAAATATTATAATTATACATCTTAACCAAATCAGACACATTTATAAAGTCACGATCAAGTCTTTGGACACAGTTGCTGGAAATTAAATCTTATAGTAGCGTCATCAAATTCTTGTATTTGTCGATTACAAAAAAAAAAGTAGGTCAGAGATCAACAAAAGAGCGCACATAGACTTGTCCTATAAGGGCAAGCTAGGGGTTTCCTATGCTCTATGACCTATTTTATATCTTATAACTGAACTTTAAAAAATATGAGAGTTCTCCTTACAAAGTATGGATTTTGAGAGAAAAGCTAAAAAGGTCTTTTTACATGCATTGGACCTCTATTAATAAAAGATAGATGGACATAAAGTGAAAAACTAAATATCTGCCCTTGCTTTAATAGGGGGTTTCGAGGCATTATTGTATTTTGTTTCNAAGGTCTTTTTACATGCATTGGACCTCTATTAATAAAAGATAGATGGACATAAAGTGAAAAACTAAATATCTACCCTTGCTTTAATAGGGGGTTTCGAGGCATTATTGTATTTTGTTTTGTCTTTCTGTATTTGTAATTAATTTTGACATCTTTTAATCTATTTGGACCTTCTGGTCATCAGGTCCTTGAGTCGGTCAATGTTATTGATGTTGACTGGTTATTTTGTCTGGATACCGATTGTTCTTCGCTTTAGGAAGATGATCGGCTATGAGAGTGGTAGTTGGTTGGCCCGAGTGTGGCCAGTTGGTTTGCTTGTTCCTTGATCTTTGGGGAAGTGTCGAGATAGCCTTATGTTAATGCTTGTGAGAATGCTGGTGGTAATAGACCTTTGTTTTGTCATTAGGGAGACTGTCTGTTTTGGGTCGGCTTGGATGGGCCNTATGAGAGTGGTAGTTGGTTGGCCCGAGTGTGGCCAGTTGGTTTGCTTGTTCCTTGATCTTTGGGGAAGTGTTGAGATAGCCTTATGTTAATGCTTGTGAGAATGCTGGTGGTAATAGACCTTTGTTCTGTCATTAGGGAGACTGTCTATTTTGGGTCGGCTTGGATGGGCTCTTTGGTCGATCGCCTACCCCTCTATAGGCTGGTTGTCAGTCAGTTGTCAGCTCTCCAACCAATCAACTTTATGAGTATTTGTGACTTTTCATTATGGGAATTTCCTTTGTTTGTTCCCTTTTGATATGGACCTCCAGATTCATGAAGGCTATATTTGGGTTTACAACAACGCACCGAGCCTATTTTTTGCTTATATCTAAATTTGTCTTTTCACAGGTTCACCTATTTTAAGAATTATAGAAAATAAAAAAGAAACATTATAAAAAAGGAAAACAAGTTGTGGCTAAGCTAAATAATAGAAGGAACATAAAATAAACATCACAAGAAAAGAAAAAAAGGTGAGGCTGAGCTAAATAATAGGAGAAGAAACATAACATTGCTGCCTAAAACAAGATGTGGCTGATCGAATTGCGTGGCTTTTATATAAACCACTAGAAGGTCTTCCCATCCATTCCTCTTGTATTATTTATACCATCTCTCTCTCTTCCCTCTCTCTCTCTCCTTCTTCATTTTATCCAAGACAAAAGCGCCATTGGAAACAATGCTCATTACACCCACTCGCAAATCTCCATTGAAGCATATCTCTCCCTCTCCTTTTAATCCTAGAACCAAAACCAGCTCTACCGCTCATTCCAATTCTAGAGAGAGAAAATATGCCATTAACACAGCGCGAGTATAGAATTTTAGGGGGGGATTTACGGTACATGCAGGATGGGGGTAAAGCAAGTGGGGAATGGGCGCCTGGTCGACATATGCAAGCTCAAAATCCTTGAGGGGCTTTATGTTATAGAATTTGAGGAGGGGGGGTGCAACTTGGTATTTGTATGGCAACGAATTGGATTTAAGTTGGTAGGATTTAGTAAATCCTCAAAGGGTTAAATCCAAAAACTATTTGGCAATGGATTTAGTAAATTCAATTAATTTTTGTCAAATTGTTTGATAACTTCTATCAAGATTTAAGAGGTTGTTATTGTTGAATCATGATCTATCCGTGAATCACACCCAAGAATAGAGTATAAGACGAGAGAGAGAGAGAGAGAGAGAGAGAGAGAGAGAGAGAGAAAGATGCACGGTAATCAATTAGATTTTTCATAAAATAATTTCTCGATTTACAAAAGAGAGAATACAATATATAAAGTTACATGTTTTCCCCACTTTAATGAAGGTGTTCCAAGATATTTTAGATATTTTACATGTATGAGTCTATGGCTCGGCTACCCTCTGACTTGGTTGGCTGAATTCAGTGGGACTTAGTTCGGTAAGGCTTGCCCGTTCTATTGAGTTGCATCGGGGTAGTTGGTCTGCCATTGATGGGCTTTGAGCTGGGAAGACTAGCTCGATCGACTTGGCTTTGTTAACAGTTGTTCTAATCTGACTTTCGACGACCGTTCATTCCTAGATGAAGAGCTTTTGTTTGTGGAACGAGACTATGATATCGATCATAGGGTGAATCGATGTAATTAGATAGATAGCTCATCTCTTGACAAAGGGGTCCTTCGGGATATTCGTGGGCCATATTATTGTCAATTCTTAATCATTAATGAGAAATCTTAGGACCGTTCATGAGACTGTTGGTGATGTTGATCTCTTTCTCTGAATCGGGTTGTGATGATAGATGGGTTAATGTCTTCTCCCATCTCAATTAGCTTTAGTCATTGGTTTAGGTAGTTTGCACCCAGTTGGCCTCCAGTTTCAGTTTGGGGGTTGTGTTAGGTCATGTAAGTGGTTTCTTTGGTCTCCCGCTAGTGCGCTCTCCTTAGTTGTAGTTTTCTATCTCTTAGAACGTTAGATCTCCTCAAAATTCATGATGGCCCAATCTTGATGTACATAATTTGGTTTCTTGATTCTCTTACTTCATGAAAGAGATAGTTGCAATAAGAATAAGTGAGTTAAATGCAAAAATAAATATCATTTATGTCGTAATCAAAGCATCAATAATTAAATTTCTTGGATTTTTGTGCCCGTGATTCTTATAAAATATGATGTGATGAGATTTTTTTGTTAGTCCATATTTGCACTACTTATCATTGTCTATGTCGATCAACCTCCACACATCCCCATGGTTAATGTTTTGAAACCTATGGGGGAGACCATCCGTAAGTAAATGATGTTGGCACTCAAACTGTTCACAAAGTGGTTCCACCCCGAGGCCAAAATAACCTACAGAGAGAGAAGATGCCCAAGGGAGAAAAGGGGCCAAAGAGAGAAAAACTGAATGAGAAACTTGCTTTTAAAAGATGGAAGGCGGTGAGGCAATGGATAACGTGACTGACTTGCTTCAAGGACTTTGACAAGAGAAGAAACAGATGAAAGATGGACGTGGGGTTGGGCTGTCTCGACGTTAGTTTGTCCACCGAACCTTCTACTGTTGCATGTGGCCAGCCGATCAAACAACTTATGTGGGGAGCCGCTGCATCTGACTGCGCTAAGCATGGGAAGTTGTTTGTGCATTGTTGTCAATTAGGGGGCAAAGGACTATGAACTCTCCACCACACTTCGTGAGAGTGGTTTGTCGCTTGGATGGTTTGAGTTAGATCAGCTTCTTTGTGGATACTCGACCTTGTTGGTTACTTCAAAATTTTCTTTTCATTTACTATGTTGTTTTTTATCGCATCCGAGATGATATCAGTTAATGAATAGCCTTCAGAAGATACAAGCCAAGGTTCGGTCTTGATGCTAACTACGTCAAGATAGGCAATGGTTAAAGGTAAGGAGAACATGGTTAATCTCCTAGGCAGTCCCCTTAAGTCCAACAAAGAGGTGAAAAATTGATATAGAATGTCCCAAGGATTGTTGGTTTACCTTTCGGATGAGATGGAGAACTCCTTCACTCGAGCAACGGGGATGCAACAAGAGGAAGAGATAAAGGAGTGGTGGGAGGAGTTGACGGCCCTTTGCCTATTATTGATGGAGGTCTGAGAGACATGCTCCATGCTCCGGATCCAAGAAAAGATGGATCGTGTAGATAGATTTAAGTTTACTATAGAGATTTGTATAAAATGTTGCCTCATTGATGGCTTATCTCGGTTGAAGAGGTAGACAAACTACTTGTGAAATTTTTCTCTTAGGAATAGTTTCTGAAAATAAGTATGTATTTTTCCAATGATTATTTTCTTGAATTATGTGTTGATGCGATGGCATGTCTCAAAATCAATGTATATTTCCTACTATGCTTGGTATTAAAGAAAAAAACCAAAGAAAACATGAATTCTTAATTGAACTTAAGGAAATACTACAAAAGAAGAGGGTTAGTATTTCAAGAAATTATTTATGAAAGTATTTGAAAGATCAATACCAAATATGTTCATCAACGAGTAGCTTAGGAATAGGTGCAAGCATTAAAATGTCTGGTATGTATGCATATAGTCTAATTATGTATTCACTCGCGGGTTGAAATTTTATTTGAAATGAAAATCCATGACAATCATATATTTTTTGAATGATTGATGTTATTTACATTTAGTTATTTTCCCTAGAAAATAATCAATCATGTTAATGAAACGACTTTATTCCTTAAGAATTTGTGCTTAGATTATTTACATGGCGACTCTAATACTCCAGTTATATTGGCAAAGTAGAGATCTAGAACATTTTCTCCTCTTTTTTTAACTACCTAGGGCACTTGCCAATGCATCTACATTATCTGGCAAGTTACTAATATTTAGTAAGATGAATAGATTGTCTATTCAAGCATACTAATTTCTTAATGCTATTATAGATTTCTAAGTAAATTCAAGAGAGCCATGAAGAATAAAGCACAACTCAAATGCTCAATCTATGAAACATATCTACTTTATGAGACTATTTATTTTTGCTCTTATTACTTTGAGCCACATCCCAAAATGATGATATTGATATTATAAAATCAACATGCATATTGTTTTCTATTTTTAAGTACGCATCAAGTAAAACATCGAGTAGAAGCACTTCTCAGTACCTAAAAGAAAGAGATATCAAAGCAGTGATAGTTTTATTTTATATTAAAAGAAAATTTTATATCTTTTAGATAGACATCATATACATTTTTTATAAATATTCATATTATTTTGATTTAATATCATGCACTCCTTATAGATAATTGTCAAAGAAATCTTTTATATGATTTTTTTTTAATTGTGCCTTATCTTAAAGACAATAATTTTAGCCTTATGAAATCATAAAAACAATAGATAAAAAATATTTAAATGTATTTTTAAATTATTTCCAACTAAAAAAAAAAAGAAGAATGTAGCATATTAATTATTTGTTATTTGTCATTATGCAAATTAAATTAAATTAATTATAATTTGTCATGAAACAAAAAAAAGAGCCATGAAAGAAGATATGGTTCTCTCAAAATAATAATAATAATAATAATAATAATAATAATAATAATAATTTACCNCTGAAATAGATAATAGGAGAGCCAAGAAGCTGCACATTCAGGAATGAGCCAAGAGAGCCATGAAAGAAGATATGGTTCTCTCAAAATAATAATAATAGTAATAATAATAATTTACTTTAACTATACCCAAAAATAATTACTTTTATCGATTAATTAATGATTCAAATAATTAATTATATAAAAAATAAGATATTTATACATATATGACCATAATATTCTTCATTTATAAATTAAACCATGAGTTTTAAACTAACTATCGATGCTCATGTTAAGATAAATATAATTTTATAAATAGAAATATTCACTTTTTAATTTNATAATTAATTATATAAAAAATAAGATATTTATACATATATGACCATAATATTCTTCATTTATAAATTAAACCTTGAGTTTTAAATTAACTATCAATGCTCATGTTAAGATAAATATAATTTTATAAATAGAAATATTCACTTTTTAATTAAAAAATAGATAACAATTATCGTAACTTAAGTAAAAAATGATCAAATAAGTTTCAAATTTAATAGATTATGTGGAGATGATTTTAATTAGAATTATTTCATTATTCATATATTATACTCGTATTAATATACAATTAATCATCTAAANTTTTAAATTAACTATCAATGCTCATGTTAAGATAAATATAATTTTATAAATAGAAATATTCACTTTTTAATTTAAAATTAGATAACAATTATCGTAACTTTAGTAAAAAATGATCAAATAAGTTTCAAATTTAATAGATTATGTTGAGATGATTTTAATTAGAATTGTTTCATTATTCATATATTATGCTCGTATTAATATACAATTAATCATCTTAAATATATTATATGTATATTATATTTTTTTTTCTACATCTTAAGTCTAAGGAAAAAAAATATTTTTCGATATACATGTAAAAAAAATTAGTTAAAATGAGCTTTGAGAAATTTGCAATAATTATATAATTTATTTTGCAAAGTATTTACATATCTAACCCTTAAAACTCAATTTTTACATGTGCAAGAAAATATATATTTCACTTTTTAAATTCAAAGTGAAGTGTTAGATATGCAAATGCATGGGAATTAGGTGGCATGCATGTAAATGCCCCACCTAAAATAAGAAAATGATAAGATGAGGCTTAGCTTAATGAGAGGGAAGAGGTAAATAACATAAAGTAGGACAAAGGACGGTCGAGATGGACGGCTTATANATATATATATATATATATATATATATAATTGATTAGTAGTATTTCGAGCCAAAACGAGCCGAACACGAGTGAACAAATATTTGTTCGTGTTGTTTGTGTTTGATTCATTAACTTAGCGAACGAGCCAAACGCGAGCTTCTTAACGAGCCAAACACGAGTTGTTCGCGAACAACGAGTCGTTTTGACAGCCCTACACGCCATGTATTTTGTCACAAAAATTCTTCCAGAAGATATTTTATTGAGTTTGATACTATTGTTTCTCATCTTATCATTTACTTCGCAACTAAGATTATGTGGGAGAAATGTATGACTTTCATCATGAAAGAATACATCATTGTTTAATTTAGTGATATTAAATCGAGCTCAAGTCTAATCTAAAATTGATCCGACCCGAAATCACTTGACCTAAACCTAACCTGAATATAAAACATGTAAGAAAAGCTAAATCAAATCTAACCTGCCTTCAATCTGTTGACTCAAATTCAACCCTTATATTCTATTTAACAAAAGGCATAATATATATTCTTGTAAAATTTGGGTGAAATTCGGGTTGAATTTTGTCAATCTCGCGTCTTTTTTGAGTTGGAGGGTTGCTCTCGAGTTAATTTCAAGAGAATAGAATTATTTTGGGTTAATTTTAAGTTGGTACCCAAACCCAAACCAATGAAGATTCCTAACAGAAACCCGACCAAAAAATTAGTTGGGTCAACCCAAATCTAATTTTTTCGAGTCGAGTCTGGGTCGAGTTAAAGTACCGAGATAATTTTTGTCACCCTAATTTAACTTAGGTTAGCTTCTTGTTACTTGTAAATTATAAGTAGCTAATATTTTTGAATGATACATTTTCTTTATTTTACATTTTAAAAAAAGAATCAAACTCCACTTATAATTAACCATATTTCCTAGAAGTTCCTTGTTAAAATAATTATCTTTCACATTAATTCCTTTCATAAATTTAAATTTTTTCAAAGAGACTTTGATTCTTATTTATTTAAAAATATTTCATCTTACTTCACAAGTTGGTGCATATTCTTTCATCAATAATTTTGTACATAAAAAAATTGTCAGCATGAATTTCAAAGAGATCCAACAGTCAACAGATGAGATGATGTGGTCGACCGAGGCCCACCAGGAGTAACTCAAGAGTTCACGCTTATTTACCAAGCTCGTACTAGCAGAGTCATCCCCACCCCCCCTACTTCGATCGGACTTGTTGCATGACCTCTCCCACAAGATTCATTGAACAGAACATACGGATAAAACGGACTGCCCTGGCTATTTTGCCAGCCCTAAGACAACGATCGCCCGAATCAAGCACCCGGCTGGGTGCCTTCTCGTTCTCCAGATCATAACTAAAGCATAATATCCAAAATACCCCCTACTGATCCTATTTTACTAGGGGTACAAAGTCTAATTCAGTCAACCACTTATCCATAAATAGAGGGCTCATTTCTACTATTTCGCATTCTTGTTTGCTCTATTCCTCGGGTGCATCTCCCANCGACTGGGTGCCTTCTCGTTCTCCAGATCATAACTAAAGCATAATATCCAAAATACCCCCTACTGATCCTATGTTACCAGGGGTACAAAGTCTAATTCAGTCAACCACTTATCCATAAATAGAGGGCTCGTTTCTGCTATTTCGCATTCTTATTTGCTCTATTCCTCGGGTGCATCTCCCGAAATATTTTGGATTCAACGAGTTCTACAATTTTTAAAATATATGACTTTAGGTTTACTTTTAAGGAGCGATTAAATAGTTATGAATTCACATTTTTCCTCAAGACAAGATTGATTAAAGAACAAAGAGTTTGATGTTTTCAAGAAGACTTTTGCCTTTTTATTGTTATTCAATGTTGTTTGCCACAATATTAACCAGTACTAAGTTGCTAAAACGTCGTAGCAGTTCAAATCATTACAAAGCTGAAATCATTGTCAAATGATATTTTAGTGGGTAACATTTATAAATATATTAAATTTTTTGCAAATTATCTTGTAATGATTAAGTACTCTATCATATCACATTTTTGGTGGTGGAAACGCAAAGCCAACGGTTTGCTCACAACTATAATTAAAATTCAAACTCTTATGTATGTTGGTAATTCTATTCATCTCTTTTGTTTGTTGCCCCATTGCCTTGCTATTTTTGATGATAGCCATCAAACATAACTACTTAGTGAAATCACATGTAATAGTACTAAATGTTGCGAGTTCCAATTGATATGATCTTATGAAGATATGAAGATAAAATTAAATTCAGGATGATTGTGTAGCGTAGTATTATAATGTTATGAAAATAGAGAAAATTTATGATAGGCGAGAGTTTAGATTGACAGTGATATGAACTTATGAGATAGCATGTTTTAGTTCTTAGTCAAATTAGCTTGAGCCCCTAATGAAAACTTCTTTGATAGGTGGAACTTTATTGTGTTTAGTCTAGAAATTCAATATTTTAGACTTAAAGGTTTTTACAAGATAAGCTTACCTTTATTTGACCACACGTTCCTCAAAGTAAGTCAGAACTAGCTACTAAGTTCAGCTCAAGAGAATATGCTATGAGTTAAGATAAAGTAGAGTATTAGTAATTGTGAAATATGTAATTACTAATGAAGGCTCTTCCACAGAAGTGACTCATTTTATTAGAAACAAAATTTTTAGCTACTTTGAGGTGTATTATAAGAATTAAATGAGAGTGAGTATAAACTTTTTTTTGTTTTTTTAGTGTAATCACAATCTTAGAATTTTTATAGGTATGTAATGGTGATATAATATCTTTCTCGAAATATTGCTATGTCGAAAAAATTTAAAAATATTGGTAATAGTTAATACTTGATCTCACTTCTTTGTAGTGATCATTTAATTATCATGTTATCATCATCATTGGGTGGTGAAAGGCTAGCTGGTTTCAACTATTTTTTTTCTAGAATTGATTATTTTGATTATAAAAATTCTAACTATACTTGGGTCTACCAGATGTTATGACCAACATATCTGTTCATTGATGACCCTATTATGATGGTTAGTATCCAATATTTATATTCTATGACACAAAAAAAATGCAGAACAAAGATACCTCATTGTTCCAGTACGTCTTTAAGGTCAAACTAAAATTGGGCTTAAAAGATAAATGTTACAAGCTACAAGGAATTTTTAACACTCCCACCCTAATATCACAGCTTATTCAATGAGACAATTAGAATAAAAAATAAATACAACCTCAGTAAAGTAAGATCTTGCATCCAAAATAGGACAAATTATAGATTTTGTATCAGAATAAAGCTTGGTGATATTGACCCTTACGGAAGAGGTCAGATCGAGTACCTCTGGGATTGATTNTTAGCTAAATGACAGGGAGAAGCCAAGTAACATAACAACATCATCACCCAAAATAGGAAAGAGGAAGGTGGAGNACAGGTTCATGGAGACTTAGCTAAATGACAGGGAGAAGCCAAGTAACATAACAACATCATCACCCAAAATAGAAAAGAGGAAGGTGGACAGTGAACAATAAACTGCGTGCTGAGCTTCCAGTCTGTTGCTCTGCTACTCATATATAGACCGGCTTTCTCTTCCTCTCATTCCATCTCTCTCCTCCTTTTCCATTTGACTGAGCTCTCCCTCTCCTTCTGACCCTAAACCAGCTAGCTTCATCTTTCTTTNGAGAGTGAACAATAAACTGCGTGCTGAGCTTCCAGTCTGTTGCTCTGCTACTCATATATAGACCGGCTTTCTATTCCTCTCATTCCATCTCTCTCCTCCTTCTCCATTTGACTGAGCTCTCCCTCTCCTTCTAACCCTAAACCAGCTAGCTTCATCTTTGTCCCTCTACAGCCTTCTTTACTTTCTCTCTTCTTCCCTTGTGCCCTACAATGCCCATGAACACAGACAAGAAGCAGAAGCAGGGGGGCAAGCAAGTGGGGAAGAATAAGAATCTTTCTCATGTCTGCAAGAAAGAATTGAGTTGCAGAAGGAGGCTCCGCCTGCCCATGCCGGCTCATGGGATCAACCATCAACACATTTCCGACGCAGAAGAAAACCCTAATGATCACATTCACCACCAACAACAAAGCCCAACTTCTCATTCCAACACAGCAGAAGAAGAAGATGTGGCTCACTGCCTGGTCATGCTTTCGAGCGCGACCGTCGGTAATGTCCTTCTCATCGGCAATGGAGAGAGAGCCTCCACTTTCTCGAGGAAGGAAGACGCCAACCATGAAGAAATCCTGCCATCGCCTCTGGTTGCGACAATACCTCGTGGCCCAAACCTAAACCCTACTTTACCTCGCCGAACCTTCCCATGCGGGTGGTGCGAAAAGGTCTTCCCATCCCACCAGGCCCTCGGAGGCCATCGTGCCAGCCACAAGAAAGTTAAGGGATGTTACGCCGCTAAGTTCGGAATCAAATCACCCGACGACATGAAAGCATACATTGAAGATGATAATCGCAATGCCAATCATCCAAATAACATGATTGAATCTTTTGTGTTGGCAGAAAATTGGCCGCGACAATTCCCGAAGAAGAAGAATCCAAAGGCACACGTATGCTTGGAGTGTAACCGGCAATTCTCGTCCGGCCAGGCGCTTGGAGGACACAAACGTTCCCATTCCGCCGCAGCTGCTGCCGCCGCCGCCGTTGCTACCGTAAACCCGATGTTCGCCGCCACCGCCGCCACAGACATGGAAGCAGCAACTAGTAGCAGCATTACGAATGTAATGCAACCCCATACGCTGAATCTTCTTCGAATGTTCAGTGATTCAACACCTACCATAGACCTGAACATGCCGGTGCCGACTGATAATATCACTGAAAGTCCGCCACAATCTGGATGGGAAATGAACCAGACGAGGAAGAATCAAAGGGCTGCTACTACGAGTGATAACGATGATGAGAAAGAGAAGGCGCCAATGGAGAACTTGGAGGAAGAGGTTGAGAGCAAGGAGGTGAACGTGGCTAATCCTAGTGATCTCATGGTTGACAGTGATGAGGAAGATGGAAGCTCTGAGTGGTTACAGATTGGGTTCGGATCCATGTTCCACAAACAGAGTGGTGCGGATCGGTCGTAGTGTATAAATTAAAATATGATTTTATATTTTTGTCATTTGATATTTTCTTATGAAATTGTAGATGTCCTTGTCTGAACATATTGTTTATTAGTCATTCTATGTAACAAAAAGAAGAGTAGAAAGATTGAAATAAATGGATGCTTGGACTAACAATTCAAGCTTGCCGTCTTACATTGAAAAAATTGTTCTTATTCAGTGTTGTACAAGAGAATACAACAATGTCGTACATAGAGTTCGAGTACATTGTTGTAAATAGAGTCTGGATGTATTCGGATTCGTATTTATGTATAGTTGTAAATGAACCAATGCACTCAATGAACAACTCTAAACTTGACGTGATTAAGACTTGATAATGTTCGTTTAGTAAATAAACAAACTTGAACAATTTTTAAAACACAAATCTTAAATAAACTAAACATAAACATAGTTGAACTTCTTTATTTATGCTCAAATACATGATATTAAACTCTAATCTAGCTCTTATCATATATGATAGATTAATTAAACAATTATTAGTTTAAAATTATTTAATTATAAATTTAATAGTAAACTATATTATATTAACTATATTTANAGCTCTTATCATATATGATAGATTAATTAAAAAATGATTAGTTTAAAATTATTTAATTATAAATTTAATAGTAAACTATATTATATTATTTATATTTTAGATTAATTCTTAATTACATATTTATTTTATTATTAATTATTACCGATTTGAAAAATAATATGATGGAATTATAAAAGTGAATATCACTTTTGTTCATACTTTTTTATTATGATTCTTCTGACCGCTTTTGATTTTTCTCAATTATTTCTATAATTGATGAATAGCTTCACATTATGAGTTATTTTGTAGTAATAGTTTATTTAAATTTTTTGCTATTGTTTTAATTATTTTTTCTCTATTTTATAGTTCATTCTCACGACAATATATCTATTATAGACACTAAGTGACAACATGAGAGTTAATTCATTTGTTGATATGATTTATTTAATTATTTATTTACTTAGATTTATAAAATTATTATTATGTTTTTTTTATATAAAAAACATGTTTGAATTTTTAACTCCTGCATTTGCTTGTTTGAATATTATTCAATTGTCATGAACAAATCAAGTTCAAACTAAAAATATTTAAACAAGTCAAGCTTGAATAATATATGAAAGCTCGAAATAAGCTCAAGCTGAACATGAACAACTTATAATTGTATCATGCCAAGTTCAAACCATGATATATTCGGCTCAATTACAGTCCTATCCGTACTTAATATTCTCTCCTTACACGATTGTGGGAAGATTTTTTTAGCATCAAATGAGATTGTGGATAAAGTAGGGTGCATTATTTGTTTAAAATAAAAAAATTAAATCAAATTAATTTGGTTTGGTTTAAAAAAATAAATTTTGGTTTTTAAAATTTAAAATTTTAATATTAATAAATTTTGATTTGGCCAATTCAATTTCGTCAAAATTATGATAGGCTCAGTTTATGATTTATGATTTCTAGTGCATGTAATCTGACCAACCTGAAAATAGATGCAGTCAAACCGGCAAAATGCTCATGGTTAGAGAGAATATGAGAGGGCAAGGGCTAAATTGTAATCTAACATTATTTATATTATTAATTGATACTATCTAAATATTATATCTTTGATTATAGAAATACTTGAATGATAAAAATATTCATATAAAATAAGCCTAAAAGGGAAGGTTGAGTATCACATTGTGTAAAAATAAATTTAGATTACCTTCGTTTAATGTTAAACATTAAGAATATTGTAACGAAAATAAAATAGAATAGGTGCTGAGATCTATATTTATTTTANGTTAAACATTAAGAATATTGTAACGAAAATAAAATAGAATAGGTGCTGAGATCTATATTTATTTTAGGGTTATTTATGAATATGAATTAGTGAAGTTCTTATGTACTACTAATCATAAGGATGTCTTTTAATGTGTTATATTGATTATCTAATGTTTTAATGTATAATGTATTAAATATTTGACTAATTTTGATATTTTTTTTAATATAAGATTTATGGAGTAACATGTATGGGAGCTTGATATATATATATCAAAGGTATGATTGATAGATATCATTGTATGCATTAAAATTGTCAATACATATCTCGAGGAGATCATCATACGATCTAGATAAGAAGGGAAAAGATGAAAATCAACAATCTGACGAGAAGCTGCATGAACTCATGGTGCTGACCGGCTGAAGTTCACTACCCGATCGAGGAATTACTGATCGACTAAAAGCTTGTCCTACTTCCAAAGGCCTCTATGTCCGGATGCATCGGCGCGCGCCTGAGGAAGTAACAATGTGTCTCTGAACTCTCTATCTCAGTGCATCAATGTAAGTAAAAAATTGATTTTCAACTTTTTTTTAGACTATTAATGTTAAAAGTGAAAATTGATTAATTATTTTAATTATATAGGATGAGTGCGAGCAGAACCGAGAGAGTCAAAAGGAGATAGAGAGTCATGCTCCTACAACCGCTTACAACAGTGATAGCCAATCTACCACTTCGTAGTCTGATTTCGAGATATGGAGGCAGAGGACAAAAAAAAAGAGATATGGACTTGAAGGAAATAACATTTTAAGTAGAGCACTCCCGTGCTCCTCTGAGTGGCTTGAGCTCATTACCATAAGAGCATAAGGAGCTTGTCAGGCGGGTCACTGCTATGAATAAAGAGCTCCGTCAGATGGGTGAAGACAACAGAGAGTTGAGGAGACTCTACACGACTGATGGAGAGTTATAGATAACCGTGACAAGCGGCCAATTACTTCTATGGATAAAGAGGAGGATGAGGAAGATTATGACTTTGATGATATTCCCCCGTTATAGGTGTTTACGGTTTTTTCTTTTTTTACTATGTGAATATTTATTATGTGTTTAGATTTCATGCTTTTAGATTAATATTTATTAAATTATGCTTATTTATAATGGTTATGCTTGTCTGTGATATAAAGTATGAGTTATGATGATAATAGTTTGTGATATAGATTTGTTATGTGCATATTGTGAAAAGCAGATCATTCTTTTATATATATATATTTTTAAATTTGTTACATATTTGTTTCATACTTGCATTGGAAATTTCGAAGCTAATAACTATGAATTTTTCAACGCTATTGATACACTCCAACGCTAATATAACATCTCTTACTAACTAAGTCGACATAAATAATGGTGCTAATTTGCGTTCGGCGCATTTCTACACAAATTCTAACATTAAAAGTTACGTTAGAGTGGACTGTGTTGGAACTTGTAATGTCGACGCTAGAGGACGCTAAAGTTGACAAATTATTTGCAATGGATAATTTTAACCGCATTATTGATCCCGATTTTTGCATGGACCTCAATTCTAATATAAATCCTATGCAAATTAAATTTAGCGACGTAATATCCTCATATTAGTGTTGAATTTATTTGAGTCTAATTTGAATAAATCGTGTAGTATGATCCTCCTCCAAGCTCAGGTTTTCCTCTGATTCAAGATCTTGGTCCTTTTTCATGAAGAGAGTAGGGCTCTATCTATAGAGTTTGGGAGTTTATCCCTTACAAATAGGGAAAGATTCTAAACCACTCTATTGAATGACAAATACATGTTTATATGCTTGATCATATGACAAATAGGGAGATCAATATCCTTGGCCACGATATGGAAATGGAGCTGACTTAGCCAAGTACTATGTGTCATCTATCCCTCACAAGAGGATTTCCATCACCTTTTTAAAGATAAAGAATTCCAAGCTTCCTTATAGCTACAATCTAGACACAGAGTTGCAAAACATCATTCCTTTTACACTTTGAAGAGAAGACTTCTAGTATTACTGTACCTAATGTCTATTTTTGATGTCTATATTTGTAAACTTTTGGATGTTGTTAGTCATTTATGGGAGTTGTAGTTATAATGAGTTACTGTGGATGTCTTTCTACTATATAAATGTTTTATAACTTGTGTTCCTTACTCAATGAACAAAATTTTCAGTGACTAAATGTAGAGATATTATGAGCATCCATTTCTTCAACATGATGATGACTAGATGACTTGAAAATAACAACTTCATTTAAATGTGAATTGTGAAACTCTTTGAGTTGACACTAAGTATAAAACTAAATCAAATAAAAAACTTTCAAACCAAAATAAAAAAACTTGCAACGAGAAAAAAAATTTCAAACCAAAACATCAAAAACCTTAAAAAACAAAATAAAAAACTTTCATACCACAATAAAAAGCTTTAAAAAAAAAAAAAAAAAAACTCAAACCAAACAAGAATAAAAAAAAATTAAAAAAAAAAATCAAACTAAGACATCAAAATCTTCCAAACAAAAAGATATTTTATAGGGTTATGGTGTGCTTACATATCATATTTCTAAAAAGTCAAAATTTTAGATGAAGATGGTGCATTAAGTGAATAATTAGTGATTTTCTTACCTATAAAATATTATGAATGTGGAGGACTCCTAAAAAGTTAGCATGTCTAAATTATAAGGGCTTATCAAAGGAATCTACTTTAAGAAATGGAAGAAAAGACTTGTTGCTTGATTGTTACTAGATGTTTCGGTCCATTGATCATGTGTTCAGAAGAATTAAGGATACATTTACTAAAAATAGATTTGAAAAATGTAAGCATCCACCGATATTGGGTGCATATTAATTACGATAAAAAATTATCTCAATTCAAAAAAATATTAAAAAAATTTAGGAAAAAAAAATGNGAAGGGAGCCGGGAACTCCATCATTGTAGCAGCCTAAAAATGTGCAGAATATTTTCTATAATGATATCTCGTATGTTAATAATCATAAAGACTGATGCAAATAGAGAAAAAAAAAAAATACGAAGTTTCTGGCTGAAGTAATAGTTCTTTGTATATCTATTAAAAGATTAAAGAGAAATTTAACCACCCAATTCCTATATATTTATGTATCTAGCTCGTAAATTTTAGTTTTTAAATCTATGCCACCAATCTTTCATATCGCATCAAAAATACCACCATTTTGGTGTTATGCATGTAAAAATTGAGATTTAGGTGTTCAGTATGTAAAAACATAGAAATTGAGTGGTATGTATGTAAATATTCCAAGATTAAAAATTCAGGTAAATATTATCATTGATCATTAAAATAGAGGATACAGCTATCAAGAAGAACCTCACAATTAGAAGCAGGAAAGGAGAAAGAAGAAAACTAGATTTATTCGATAATAAATCTCCTAAATGACATAACTGAGCACAATTCATAATAGTGGACCCATTTGAAATGATAAAATGAATTTTTAAAATAGAAAAATATATTGTCATAAAGGATAACTAATGCTATTCACAAATAATTAAATTGGAAGAAAAATGGGGTCTGTCCTAAGGAAAAAATTTGCGTACGTAAGACGTACGCAGCGCTACGTACGTCAGTAGATTACAGGGAGGGTATTTGGAGGTTATAACCGCGTTATACCCCATGTAACCTACTTGTACCTTCTAGTAAGTTTCGCGCTTCTGTTTTCTATATTTGTAGGTTACAGTAGGTTACAGAGAAGTTACAAGGGGTATAACGAGGATATAACCCCCCAATTCCCTCCCTATAACCTATTTGTAGGTTGCTGACGTACGCAGCGTTGCGTACGGCTTCCGTAGGCAAATTTTTTCCCTTTCATAAAGGGCAAATGGTAAATTTTGGTGTTAGATATGTAAATACATAGGGATTGGGTGTAAAAAAGGAAAAATAAAATGACCCCTTTTTGTGCCATGCATGAATTAATTAATACTATGGGACTAATTCTACAATAGNAGCTCTTTTGAATTATAAATCTGAATACAACTTACAATGAACATTCTAGCTCTTTTGAATATTTGAAAACAACTTATATTTGATCATATTGAAGGTTTTCTTAACAAATTATAAAGAAAATTGTTAAGAATGAAGCATGCCTCAAAGGCTTAATTTATTTCTAGTTTAAAAGAGAGAAATATGTCCATATTCAACTTAGACTGGTTCGCTTTAGTTTCTATTAGGGGTGAAAGAGTGCATAAGTTATATGTCATAACCAAGTTAAACTTAGTAAAACATATGTAAGTTATGATACATTTACTTCATCATATCAAGCATTGCAACTGTCCAAAATTCTTTGGTTGGCGACCTCTCTTTATGTCAAACTTTCTAGCATATTTGTTCATCGACATTTCTCTGCTTTTTTGCGATGAAAATTTTATCGTCTATGGTATATCCACTAGTAACACTATTTTGTGGAATTTTTTCTCTATCAAAATGCATTTTTTACCAAGGTTTTAGCCTTGGAATGTTATCCTTCAATATTTTGCCAATAATTAAGATTTTTTTAAAAAAAATTATGATTTTTAAGTGGAAAGTACCATAGAAATATTAGTATTATTTTTTTTGTAGTGTTCTTTTCTTCTTACATAATGAATCAAAGCTGAGTAAAAAATAGAGCAGGCGTGATTTTCATTCCAAAATTTTTTTTATGCACCCAAATGAACACAACAATTAAAATTCAAAGCATACCCACTCGGGAATTTTAGTTATTTGAGTCACTCATAAATTATTCTTCGTTGGGACAAAGTGAGTGAATATTATGCTTTGGGTTTAATGAACTTACCGACAGCAGTTTCTTGCATCTCCAAATTCGGCATTTTGCATATCTCCTTCAAATCAAGTCTGACATTCATGTTATTGACATTCAAGTTATGTTTGATCGTGTTATCCTTCCAATAAGGCAGATCCCAAATATTAATTTCTTTGTCCAATTATGAGTGACACCAAATCTGGGTGGATGATGTGAAAAAAGTTCAAGGCATACAATATTCTTTGAAATGTCACTAACAATCTGTATTATATCTTCCTCAGATATTCTTGGAGGTGGAAATGATTTCTCAATTTTGTTTCTTCAAAATGCATTCATGTTTCTTCTGAAGAGGCCTTTGACATCTAGAAACATACGATGACAGTCATATCATGAGTTCTTCCTGTCCTGCTGAAACGTAAATGCCTTAGATTAATTCATTTAATATGGGCAGACTAAATTTCTCGTGGTGCTCCATCTAGATAATATTTCATATGCAAGAAAATCACTTATTGTCAACATTAATGTTGCTTTCGTCAATTGTGTTTCTTAGAGACGTCGTACGTCATGACACCTATTTCTTAAAGAATTTGCAACTCACCGATTAACGGTTGTAAATATACATCAATCCTCCCTTTAAGGCTACTGGGACCAGGTATAATCAGATTCAAGAAGAAGAATGAGGTTGTCATGCACATCTCAGATGACAGATTATATGGTGTAACAATCACTGGCCAACAAGAGTAGGGCGGTGCGGTCTAATCGTACGGTGTGAAGCTATCATAGCAGATATATGGCTGGAAGTTACGTGCCTCCGTAGAAAACTCGGGATATGAGCAATCGGAAGATTTTCATGACTCCCCATCTATTGGATGACTAATTGTGTCATTTTCGTTTGATCTTTTTTGATGTCATGTCATATGTGGAGCAGTACGCATAGAATTGTATAGCTTATGTGGACGTGAAATAAGTGATAGATAAAAGAGCTGCGTGAATGAAACTTCATTCTGCTTCTTACTTTGTCTGCTCTGAGGTTTGAATCTAAGAGAATTACAAATTTTCACTGAGCTTCCACCACGCTACTCTTGTGATATAGCATACATCCATTTACACAACAATCAATCTTTTCTACTTTAAGCCCTAACTTGAAGACCAACTTTTTCGTCCTGTATAAATCTTCAGAGACTAATTTTTTAGGTGGATTAGTCTCTTTTGGCAGGCTTGCAAACTGATTGAAGTATTTTCGGGGCATGTTATACTTTGTTTTGACTTTTAGCATTCTAGAGCTACAGATAACTCAGAATGAGATGTGCAACCATTACATAGTGGCATTTGAGTAGCATTCAATAAATCATAAAACGTCTGAGCCTTGGGATTTGGTGTCTCTTCCTACTGCACTTGGCTCGCCTAACGATGTCTTATTCCATCAAATATCATCTTTTTAAATTTGCTTGAGCCAAATCAGGTGGAGGATCATAACTTCTCGAAAGAGTGGAGTTGAATGTTGTAAGATCAACCTCCTCATGTGAAGTCCAAATCCAATAATATGACTGAAATCCCTTATCATATAGATCACATTTCACTTCGTCGGGAGTTAGGTGTGCTCAATTTTCTTTTGTTTCGAATATGGACACCAAAACCTACTCTCATAAAGATAAACCAACAGTTGAGATGCAGCTGCCACAAATTCCTCGACACCGTTCAAGAACCTAGCTATTCCATTTTCTATCCGGATAAAGTTTGTTATATATCCATGATCTTGATGTACGGATATCTATGTGTACCTTCAAACATGAGAATAATGAACACATTATAAAATGCATTCAGATGAATACATTGTATTTAATTATTTTAGTTGATCTACTGAATGATTGGTAACAAAAGGTGATGAAACTTGACCATAATTAACACATGTTAAATGAGTGAACGTTTTTAGAAAGTTTTGAAGTCAGAATGTTAACTGCTTACTAAGGCTGTTAGGGTTGTCGAAGTCCGATTATTGACGAACATTCATCCAAAATTTCCACTAATCTTGGTTGTCATTGTAGCTACAACAACCCTTTTGCGAGTATACTTTTTTCACATTTTTTCTCCAAGTGTGAAGCTATTTATCCATCTAAGTATTCTTATCTCAACAACTCTTATTACACTACTTTCACATGATGTTTTACGAGTTTAGTTAAAAATTATGGGGACGATTATGATTGGCTCTTCACTTAGAGACAAAATATGATAGAAATATATGTCTGAAGGCATACAATATTAGATGGAGTCGTCCTAATGGATTGAGAATCAATGTTCGACCAACAATGATTTTTGAAGAAACTAACAATACAAAAATGTCAAACGATCTGACTTGTAGTATATCTGATATTGTCTGTCAACATAGCCACACCAAATCTTACACGAGTTTATTTCTTTCGAATTTTATTTTCCAAATGGAAAGCTAATCATAGCACTAAGCATAATCTTCGTCACTAATTCCGTACATGATTTACTGCACATTTGAAAATATTTTCTTAGAATGAGATATTTTATAAGATGTAAAAGTTTTCCCAACATCCTCTAGTGCGAACTCTAATTTTTACAACTAGAATGAAAATTCACATAGAAATCTAAATTGTCAGTTTCAAAATGATAATTCACTTTTAAATCTAATTTGCATTGCCAAAATGAGAATTGCGGCAATGAAATTTAGCTTTTGATGTGAATTTCCATCTTGGAACTCACAAATTAGATTTCGATGTGAATTTTCATTTTGGTTGTGTAAATTAGACTTCACATTAGATGATGCAATGAAAACTCTTACAATCTTATGAAATATTTACCTCTAAGAATATATTTTCAGGTGTTCTGTCAATCATGTAAGGGACTACGACGACGAGCATGTTTATTTCTATAATTGGCTTTATAGTTGGAAACAAAATACGAAACAAATATGTACAGTTGCAGACAATATTAGAAGAAACATCATAAAGTCTAAATAAACCTTTAGAATAACATTTTTTTAATACGCAACAATAATTATCGCTAAAAAATTGATTGATTTTAATTTTGGCTAGGATTTCTTTAGAGCCGACAATAATTAAGCTTAAAATCAGAACGTTGGCAGCATACTAGGTTGTTAGGGCTATCGAAGATCGATAATCGAAGAATATTTATCAATATTTTGTCTCTAATCTTGTTTGTCACCATTGCTTCACAAACTCATTCACGAGTATATTTCGTTCACGTTATATCTAGCCAGTGATTCGTACGGGGTATGTGATTGGCTTTTTACTTGGAGACAAAATATGAAACAAATATACATGTGAGCAAGCCGGTGTTACAGTGGCATACACTATTAGAGGAAAACACCTTAATCAATTACGAGTCAATGTTAGACCGTTTCATGATAGATAGAACTTACATAATAAGATGTTAAATGATCCAACTTCGAGCTGAGATGATGTAGGTTCCAACCAACCGACTTGAAATCTACTAATTAATCACATCCTCATTTATATCACCGTCACTTTGAAAGATACCCAAGATATCTAGAACGTTCACACCTTTTTAATGATTTGATCACCCGTAGTTACAACTCTGTCACTAGAACTACTACCACTAAAATTACATTTCAATTATTCATTTCTAGATCTACTCAAACAAAGGACTTTAGATTTCAATATCAGCCTCCTTAATTTAAGTTTTTCCTAAAATCTTTCACTAGTCTTATCCACATGTACTTCTTGATTTCTCTTATAAATAATCAATCTTAAATAGTCCAAATCTCAAATTTATTTTATAAAAGAGGGTTTCATTGAAAATGAACATATTCATTTATTCTATAAATTTATATGAAACCAAAAAAATGCTAGGCATTTTAGTGTGTTGGTTGAGAACTTAGACTTTCAACAAAGAGGTCCTCGATTCAACAACTTGTGTATGAGACGCGTATACATTGAAGATTAAATTCACTCAAATTTTCAAAAAAATTTAAAAAAATTGAGAACAAGAATAGATAATTAAACCATTTGGAAAAGTATTCAGATGTACAAGGATCGGTGAAATAATTAACAATACAGATTAATGATCGTATGATGAACTTAAAAAAATTAGGTTAAAAGAGGTCTCTCAATGCCCTCTTCTTCATCATGAACGGTTGATTCCGGTGGGTGTTGCTGATCGACAGCATTGGGAACCCCAAAACCTTCTTTCTCCTTTGCCCATAAAACCATATACAGACCAAGAAACATTGCCAGCATTCCTACCAAGCTGATCATATACATAAATCAATAGAACTCATTAATTAGCGATTATTCAAGCTTAACTAAATATCAAAATTTGATAATTAAAGCTAAATTCTGACTTCACAAAAGCGAACAACCAATCCAAGTTTATGTTTCTCAACATTACAACTATTTGGCTAGACATTTTTCATGGTTTTCAAAAAATAATAATAATAATAATAATTGTAATATTAAATACATACCATCCTATTCCTTTGTATTGACATAACTAACACCTAAATTTTATTTTACATTTATACCGCCCAAATCCTTCATGGCACATCAAAATTACCATCATTTTAACTTTTCAAAAGTGAAATAGGCTTTTTCATGCATAGGTACGGCAGTTTGTATGTAAAAATTGAAAATTTATGTGTAGATATGTACATACATAAGAATTGGGTGGAATGTATGTAAATATTCCAAAAAAATATATGTTTTATAATCAAATCCACTAAAGTTGGTGGCNGAAATAGGCTTTTTCATGCATAGGTACGGCAGTTTGTATGTAAAAATTGAAAATTTATGTGTAGATATGTACGTACATAAGAATTGGGTGGAATGTATGTAAATGTTCCAAAAAAATATATGTTTTATAATCAAATCCACTAAAGTTGGTGGATGTATAAAGCCCTTCTTTGGCTTTTTAACATAGAAGAAAAACAACAGTTACCTTTCAAGCCTGACCACTTGGCCAAGCATTATTGCCGAAAGAACAGCAGAGCAAACGGTCTGGATGGGACTAAACATGGAGACCATGACTGGCCCCTTCCTCAGCACAGCCCAGGTTTGAAATGCAACACAGAGTGCAATCAACATTCCTCCCTGCATATCAAATTATCTTTATTTTTTTCAGTTTAGGACCTCTGAAAACAATTAATTAAACTTCACTTCTCAGGTAAAAAGAATGAAGATTAAAATTCCACGCAGTAGGTGGGAAGAAAAAGGAAAACCAGAAATGCTATTTTTTTTCCCTGGATCATATATCGACAAGGACTTCACATGCACCACCAGCACACAAATATTACATCACTATTTATTTGGGAAATATAAATGCATTCCACACAATTCTTATGCATGTATTTACAAATTTAACACTTAATTTTTCATATATATACTTATAATGAAAGAAATGAGTAAAATTATTCTACTTACTCGAGGGTTATTTTAGTCTCAAGCTCTATAAAAGCGTCAAAATAGTCTTATGATTCTTTATTTGGGAACTATTTCAACTCATGAAAAACATCACTAGACTAAATTAACACTTTTATAGACTCGGAAACTAAGCCTTAAATTGTATTTCACTTTCAAAAGTTCACAATACTGATAATTTTTATGTAATATAAATTAGTTAAGTACAATGCATACAAATATGAACTTTTTTATGTCAGATTTGTAAACAGATAAGAACTATGTGGTATATATGCAAATGCCCCTAATTATTTGTATGTTCACTCGAATCATTTGAGCAATTAACAAAACCAACCCTCAAAATGAGATAATTGCGTAATTTTAATGATTTGGTGGCTCGTATTGAATATAAAGGTTCGTGTGCAAAAGTAAAAAAAAATATATGTACCAGCAAGACAAAGGAGATAATGGCTTGGATGCTTATAATTGGCTGACCGAAATCAAGCTTTCCTTCTGTGATGAATTGAACAACAGCAGTAAGAATTGCGGCCACCAAAGATGTTACAGCACACAAGGAGAAGGGAGCCGGGAACTCCATCATTGTAGCAGCCTAAAAATGTGCAGAATATTTTCTATAATGATATCTCGTATGTTAATAATCATAAAGACTGATGCAAATAGAGAAAAAAAAAAAAAATACGAAGTTTCTGGCTGAAGTAATAGTTCTTTGTATATCTATTAAAAGATTAAAGAGAAATTTAACCACCCAATTCCTATATATTTATGTATCTAGCTCGTAAATTTTAGTTTTTAAATCTATGCCACCAATCTTTCATATCGCATCAAAAATACCACCATTTTGGTGTTATGCATGTAAAAATTGAGATTTAGGTGTTCAGTATGTAAAAACATAGAAATTGAGTGGTATGTATGTAAATATTCCAAGATTAAAAATTCAGGTAAATATTATCATTGATCATTAAAATAGAGGATACAGCTATCAAGAAGAACCTCACAATTAGAAGCAGGAAAGGAGAAAGAAGAAAACTAGATTTATTCGATAATAAATCTCCTAAATGGCATAACTGAGCACAATTCATAATAGTGGACCCATTTGAAATGATAAAATGAATTTTTAAAATAGAAAAATATATTGTCATAAAGGATAACTAATGCTATTCACAAATAATTAAATTGGAAGAAAAATGGGGTCTGTCCTAAGGAAAAAATTTGCGTACGTAAGACGTACGCAGCGCTACGTACGTCAGTAGATTACAGGGAGGGTATTTGGAGGTTATAACCGCGTTATACCCCCTGTAACCTACTTGTACCTTCTAGTAAGTTTCGCGCTTCTGTTTTCTATATTTGTAGGTTACAGTAGGTTACAGAGAAGTTACAAGGGGTATAACGAGGATATAACCCCCCAATTCCCTCCCTATAACCTATTTGTAGGTTGCTGACGTACGCAGCGTTGCGTACGGCTTCCGTAGGCAAATTTTTTCCCTTTCATAAAGGGCAAATGGTAAATTTTGGTGTTAGATATGTAAATACATAGGGATTGGGTGTAAAAAAGGAAAAATAAAATGACCCCTTTTTGTGCCATGCATGAATTAATTAATACTATGGGACTAATTCTACAATAGAGCAAAAGGAGCAAAGTTACCCAGTATAAATACAAGAAGTCCATAACTTTTCTAAGCAATCACAAGCATTTACAGTCCTCTCTAATTAAGAGATCAATAAGGTGCCTTTGTGTGAAGAAAAAACCAATAATCCTCAGTTTTCCCTGCATGTTGTTATGATATTTTGATGTTCTATTCAGTGAAAATTTATTTTTATTGCTTTAATTTGTAACGTATTAAACCAAAGTTGTATAACAAATTAGCTTGAAGTTAGTAATTGCCTAACAAGCGATCAGATGCATGTTAACTAAGTTGAGTTATTTCATAACTTCTTCATTAGAATATATGTTTTCAATAGGCACTCTGTGGATTTCAGGTTGGGTTAGCATCTGCTGAAAGTAAGAGACAGCATCCAGAGCAATTGTTCTATTATCAGAGAGACAAATTCTAGCAGAGTTCTGAATGANGTTACTTTCTTGTATTGGACGATCGGCGCCAATTTCTTTTATAAGGCTGTGTGGCGATTTGGGATAGCCGCGCTGGCGCGCTGTTTTCGGAAGGAAAAAAAAGTCAAAAATCATTTTGATATTTATGTATCATATATTTTGCTTTATTTTAAAAAAAAAGTTGCTTAAAAATATTGTGATATCCAAAAAAAATTGAGTTATTTACTTTTTTTTTTAGTTAGACTATAACTTAAAAAACTGACACCACAAAACTGTGGTGGAGTGACTCTCCAAACGGATCCAAAATTTAGCTTGAAGATGATTAATCGTCCAAAGATTGATTCAAATTTTGGCTCAGATCGAAATGAATGAGCGAGCTACAAGCCAAAATTATTGGTTGAATTATTTTCAAGCAAACCCCAACTCGGCTCAAAATCATATCGTTAACAGTTTATAGATGTGAATTTTGTGAATTTAGCTCGAAGATTATTAATCGCTCGAAAATTGATTTAAATTTTAGCTTGGATGTAGATCGGATTGAAATAAATAAGTTGAGTTATGAACTAAAATTTTAGATCGAATTTTTTTCAGACCGATTTTGAGCTGACCCCAACTCTGCTCAAAATTGGATCGTTCATAGTCCTGTGTATTTCTTTAACATCTCATCAAATATTAAATGTATTTATATTGTTTTTATTTAAATTTTTTTATTTGATAATTTATTTGTTTTACTATAAAAATATGATAGATAAAAAAATAACTCAAAACATTAAAAATGTCAGACATGCATCCGACATGCACATTGCATAAAGGTGAATAGATTGTTATGTCACTCGGTTATAGTGATTCACTTTATGGCTTGTATATTAATATTTCTAAATATTAATTATCGTGATAAAAGAATAATTTTGATTCATAGTATTCTCTGATGTTAATGGAAGTAAATTAAAATAGATGTCATGTGTTATTGATACTGTTACTTGGAGGTGTGAGAGAACTCGGCCTATTTAGAAAAATTAATTATTTCAAAATTATCTACTTGACATTAATAGATTTAGGGTCTTTTTGGGACAACTGCGACTTATTAATAAGCAACTTCAGCTTTACTATCCCATGATGCTCCTGCGGGGAAGCTGTCTTGCTGTTTATTTTATGTGGTTTGAAAACAGTTGCGCGACAGCTGTTTTTAGATAAATAAACATGCTGTCAATGTATAATAAAATTGTTTGTAACATAACTTTTCTAGTAATATATTTGATGCTTCATAAGCAAAATTTCACTTCATAATGGTACAAAAATCATATAAAGAACACATGACGTAATATTAAGTATAAAGTATGTTACAAAAAGAGTAAAAAAAACTATCAAAATTATAATTAGCAATATGACAATATTGACTTTATAATGCAGACGACACACATCCTGAGATGTTATCTAGTTTGGATCACTGTCGACAGTGGAATCTACTAGATTGTCTGCGCACTAGAAGAACTCACACTTCTCCGAACTGTCTACCCAGCACAGTCACCTGTTAAACTTTCTGTCGTAATTGTGCACCAGACAAGCCGCATCCATAGTATTTTTTTTTTCATTTTTTTTTGTTAGATCATCATGCGGACCATCAAAATGATGTGTATTCACATCAATAACCAAGCCACAGCCACTAATAACTCACTCAAACATATCTAACATCATATTATTGATTACATCCCCAAGCCACATCCTTAAAATTTTCTTTTTTTTTTCATATAATTTACCAAACAAAAAATCGAGCCACCAAGAACTCACTCAAACATCAAGCATTCACATCCATACGACCAAACAATATTTGCATATCTAACATAGAAAATCCAAAGAACAAGCATTTGCATTGATATTTGTATTCAAAGAACGATTCCTAAAATTTATGTAGCTAAAATGTGCTTACTGTTGAGGAACAGAGGAGGAAGAGGAATCGGGTGGCATGAGAAACACGGAAGAAGAGGAGTAAGAGATCACAGCTTCACAGAGGAGTTCCACACTATGGTTAGGGCAGACGAATTGCAAAAGAAAGGAGGGCACCACCGTTAAAAATAGAATGAGAAACGTGGGCTAAAGGGTCGAATCTGCGGCCTGTGTTTTATAATAAACACGCCACGCCACTAGTTTATCGCTGCCCCAAAAGAGGCCTTAACATCAATGATATGATTTATCATTAGTATTTTATATGAGTTTAGATAATTTTCTTGTGGTGTCGTGCCATATCGTTTCCTTTATCTCCTTTTATAAATATGTTATACAAAAAGAACACCCTTCTATCATTATTTTTTGCTCCTTTACAAGTGTGTCATGAAGGACAACAAAATATCCTTAAATATGGGAAGCCTAATGAATACAAAAGGCCTTCTCTTTTGCTAATAAGGAATTTGTAATATAAACATTATAATCTTGCCCTTGAGGAAAGCACATGGTGGCTACAGCAAATAGATTGGTGTTGCGAAGGGTGATGGTGGTATAAGAATCATTACTCTTAAATTATATGATAGTCTCAGCCTTAGACCTAATCAACAATGATGGAGGGGAACTAACTATTAATCATTTGGATATCTTAAAAAGCGCTGAAGAGTGTGTCGTGGAGGCACTGTCTCAGGAGCAAGCAGCGGCCCAATGGAACAGGTGTGCCATGAAGGCAATGGCTTGAAGAATGGTGTGTGTGTCGTGAAGGCAACAACATGAAGAATGGGTGTGTCATGGAGGTGATGAACTAGAGGGATGAACATGCTATGGAGGCAATAGTATGAGGAATTGGTATGTCGTGGAGACAGCGACTCGAAGGGGTGGGTGTTTCGTGGAGGCAACGACTCGAAGGATGAGTGTGTTGTGGAGGCAATGACCTTGAAGGGTGAGCATATCATGAGGTAAGTGGACTGAACGATGGGTGTACAGTGGAAGCTGCGACCTGAATGGATGGGCGGGTCATGGAAGCGGTAATCTAAAAGATTAGTGCGTTAAGGAGGCAGTGATCCGAAAAAAGATGGGCATATTGTGGAAAAAGTGCCTCAAAATAATGGGTGTGTCGTGGAGGCAGAGCCCCAAATAAATGGGCCATCATGGAGGCAGTGACTTGGAGGGTTGAGTGTGTAGAGGGTGCAGTGACCCAGAAGAAAGGGTTTGTCATGGAGGCAATGACTTGAAAGATTGGGCATGTTATGGAGGTTGTCGCCCGAAGGGTGGGCATGCCTTGAAGGCAGTGACCCGAAAGGGTGGGCGTGTCATGGAAGCAGCGACCCAAAGGAATGGGTGTGTTATGGAGGCAATAACCCATAAGGATGGGTGTGTCGAGGAGGCGACGACCCGAAGCAAATGGATGTGTCTTTTGGGCAGTGAACCAAAAAGGTGGGTGTAACATGGAGATAACAGTCCAAGTGAATGAGTGTACCGTAAAAGGTTCGGTCGCGAGCGAGAGAAGAGTTTTAGCACGAGAGGGAAAGGAGCTTCGGTCGCGAGCGGGAGAGAATCTTTGATTGCCAGCAGGTTAATCGCTCGAAAAT
>JXCR01143266.1:7926-21577 GCA_002079205.1 Phalaenopsis hybrid cultivar | reverse complement strand
TTAAGAATTTTAGAGTTTCATGTAAGAAGAAAAGAATGAGACTTTATGAAAAATCATAAACTCGTGTGAATTTATTAAGTGAAAAAAGGTGTGAAGTTTTGACTTTAAGAAGAGGATAGTGAAGTTCAAAACTATTAAAGGCTATCCAAATATAGTAATCATCACTTGAAAAAGAAAAAAAAAGAAAGAAAAAAAGAAAGGATTGAAAAGATCCTAAAAGAAAAAAAAAGGTGAGGAGAAACTTGGGGAGATGCCTAATAAAAAATTGGCTTCACTTGAATCAACTTAAGGAAAGAGTTTTATTACATTTTCTAAACTTGTATTAGAGTATTAGTAGCATTCCTAGTAAAGTTTTCATGAAGTTCTTTTTCGTATGAATGTTCTAAATGTCCTTAATATGATAAATTGCAATTCTTCTTGAAATGAATAAGGATTCAGAAATCTTAAAATTGATTATTAAGTGTTCCTCGACTTGGAGTTTGAACCTAAGTTATTAAAGGTTTTTCTTAAATTTTGCTATTCTATTTATTGAACTAAAGAATAAAACTTATAAGTTAATCTCTATGCCAAATTCATATGCTTTTATGTAATAAAAAAGTCACCTAAGGATAAGTAACATTTAAGTTTGGGGGATTTTGATACATCAAAATAATATACTGTTTTAAGTACCTATTTTATGCTTATTTTTGGTGATATTGCACTTTAAAGTAGGGTATATTCATGTTTTTGTTGCAGGTATATCATTTTTAGGCATTTGGAATAAAAATAACAAAAATGACAAAATTTGGAGCCAAAACAACGAATTTTGGTATTCTGGGGCATGATGTGCCAGATGGGCGCATGATGCGTTTTAACCTCACTTTTGGATGAGGTTTAGTTTTTCTTCTTTAGTAGCCTAGGTTCTAGCCATAGGACTTTTCTGTTAATTATTCCTATAAAACTAGAAAAAGAACCCTCACCATTATAAGCTCTAAACTCTTATTTTCTCAACTTGAAGTTCCACATATTTATCCTAACCTGTAGAACTTAGTAGGTGGGGCCACAATGGGGGAGCTCAAAGAGAGTTCTCATAGGACTGTTTGACCTTAGGGTTGACTCTAGGTGTTGGTCTGAAGCTAGTTCACTCACTTGCACTCACTATTATTCACTCACAACCCTAAATCCAAAACTATTGACTTTGAGCTCAATTTTGATCTAAATCAAACCCCCAATTTTGACCATATGATTTAATCTCACCTAATTGAACCATATAATCTACTCAATTGACCCAATTTGAATCTTAAATTCTTCCTAAAAATCCTACACATCAAATTGGACCCTCAATTAGCCTTGGTAAAGCCTCAATTTCACTCAATTTTAATCCACATTCAAAATCCCCAAATTTGCCCCAAATTGGCTGTCTCCAAATTCCACCAATTGATGTTGAAAACTCTTCATGATATTCCCCTAGATTATTTTGAACCATCAATTTGGACCTAACCCAACATTAGCCTAACTTAAACCCAAGTCTAACCCAACCTCCCCAAATTGACCAAATGCCCAAAATCCCTCAAATTAAACCTCCAAATCAATTTAAAATCACTTCAATTCTTCTCTAAACTCTTTTTGACAATCATCCACACAAAATTAATCAATTAATTGGGCTCAATGTCATGGCTAGCCTAACCTAAACCCAACTTTTAGCCATTTTAACCCAATTAATTTGGCATCATCAATTGTCATGGGGAGTAAATCATAATTAACTCTCCCCCGACCTTCGTGAGCAAAGTAGTGACTAAACCCTGGCCGCCTACCTCCTCAGCCGCCGAAAACAGCCACCCAAAATAGCCACCCAAAGGAGCCCCCATTGGCCAAAACTCAATATTAAACTCACATGAGCTGGCCAAGTTTGATTGGTCACTAGAGCTCTTCATCCTTCCACCTAAGCACCAATTTGCTCCCACCAATTGTCCCTGTAGGCCAGCCCAAGCCTTTCTATTTAATCATCCCCCTCCATGGCCAAAGGGGAGCTAACTAAAATCCTTAGGGAAACTCTGCCAAAATCTTACCAAGACTCTCCAAGCATCGTTAAGCTCAATCCAACCATCTTTCCCCTCCGGTTCCTGATGTGAGAGTTCAATTTTGAGCTCAAAATTAGGCCAAAACCAGGACACATTTCTCCACATCTCCATAGTGAACCAAACTCTAATTAATTTTGCACACACCATCCCCACAGTGAGAGGAGTTGATTCACCACAAAAGCCCCCTCTCAAACAGCCTCTAACCTAGCTCTAGACTAACACCTGAAATTGAGCTTGATCAAAATCATAGCTAGACAATTCTCCAGGGCCTGAGACTTCATCTGGAGGTTTGTTGGACCCAATTGAAGCTACCACAACCATCTGATTGAGGTCTCCCCTCTCAGACAAAGGTATTGAGTTCTAACCCTAAATTGAGGTTATTTTGACTCTCCATGTGTCATGACTTGATTTCATGCTTAATTAACCATATATATGTTCTTCTTGAGTAGATGAAGGTTTAGAAATAAACTCCATGCAATTTGGCTGAGTCTAGACGAAGATCTTAAGGTTTTAGTGTGAACTGCTTACGGGTTAGATCATTTGGGGACGATAATAGGGAGTCGTCCGATCGCGCGTTTATTTTATCAACAGAGGAGATCAAGCCAGACCAACTCTTGGTACGAAAAGGCAGGCTGCGTAGCAGCTGAGGAGGATGGTGGTGTCAAATAGCGGAGAGCCGTCCGTGAGTTCGGAGCCGCCATAAGATGAGTTGGTGTCGCGTGGATAAGTAGAAAAATATGGATTTTTTTGAATTATTTTAAATGCCTGATCTTCAAAAATCCATATCTTTCTCTAAAAAATCATAAAAATAAAATAAAAATACTCTCTTACTCAGTGAACAGAGGAGAATAATGTGGACTAAGGATAAAAATTGTTTTCTTACCCCCTGATTTTTAATGAATTAAATACCCTTTTTAGTATTTCAATTCTTCATGACCAAATATGGTTCACCATAGCTTGAAATTTCAAAGGTTTATTCCTCATCACAGAGGGGATGTTCTCTGATTTTTCCAAGGTCAGAGGGCATCTCTATGCTTCTAGCCCTAATTTTCAAGCTAGGGTGGTCATTTTAGTTTATTTTAATTATATAAATCAAAATATTATTTGGAAATTTATGAGAATAATTTAAGTAGGTTTCATGTGGTTAGAGAAGTCTAGAAAAAATATTATGATGTTTTTAATTATTTTGTACATTTCTATATTTAATCAAATGTATACACCTTGTGTTAATTTATGTAAATTATATACTTATCAAAAATTGGCAAAATTAATTCCACATTGTGCATAAAAATCATTTACTTAATGTAAGAATTTAAAATTATTTGGCTTAGTGTAAGCACTAAAATTGATTTTTAAAGAAACTTTATATTTTTGTACAAAANAAATGTATACACCTTGTGTTAATTTATGTAAATTATATACTTATCAAAAATTGACAAAATTAATTCCACATTATGCATAAAAATCATTTACTTAATGTAAGAATTTAAAAATTATTTGGCTTAGTGTACGCACTAAAATTGATTTTTAAAGAAAGTTTATATTTTTGTATAAACATAATTATATTAAATTAAATAAACTTAGAAAAATTATGAAAAATAGTTTTCTGTGTTCCTAGTGATCAAGGGCATTTAATAAAAAGAAAATCTATTTTTGTGAAAATATGTCATTTTTAAAGTGTATTTTGAATTAATAATAATTAAAATAATCAAAATTTTCAAAAATATAAAAAATAGTTCAAAATATGTGCAAGTTTTCCTTGATCACTTAGAATTCATTAGGATATTTTTCCTAATTTTTCTAAGTTAAAAATAAATTTTAAAAGCTTAAACATGATTTTTCTTTATTTTCTCATTAAAATAATTATAATAAATAAATTAAAATAATAAAAAAGTAGAATTTGATTATCTGAGTTTTATGAACTTAGAGAAGTCTAATAAAAATATAAAAATAATTTTGGTAATTAAAACATTATTTTCTATCTAATTAAATCATTGAAATTGATCTAAAATTAATAACAATAACAAAAATTTAATTCAAAAAATCATGATTTTTTGCCTAAGTGTTTCTTTGACCTAAGGAAACCTCTAATAATTTTCTCATAAATAAAAACTTTATTTTGGAAAGGTAAATAAATTAATTTTTAAAAATCCTATTTTCTGAATTTAAATGAATATTTAAATTAAATTAAATTTTGATAAATCCACATATTCTCGTCTAATATTGTAATTACCTCATGGACATGACACTCTAAACCCTTAAAGTCATTTGAGTTGTGTTAAATGAGTTACGAGATGAAGTACCCCAATGGCAAAACGGTCATTTTAGATTTTGGTGCCTTAATCAAAATTTAGGATTAACTAAAGGAAGATGGGTAATTTTAATCTTAATGACATGTTTGGTTGATTGAAATACAATGAGATTAAAAGGTAGAAACTCACTCACTACCTCTACACAACATCAACAAAATTGTAATTCTCCTAATTATCATGACTTGAAAGTCAATTAAGATCAAATGATTATTAAGTGATAGGAATAAGCTAGAAAGATGATAGTTTACTTTTCTTAAGCCCAAAGTTGGGGATGATGTGATCATTTAATAAGGATATATGTCACTTAAACCAAATTTTTTATCATCACTAATTTCCCCATTATGATTGTTAAAGGCTTAGTAGTGACCTAGGCTCGATGTCTAAACTCAATTGATTGGATTTAGAAGATAATATGATTGGTGATTAACATCTTTTAAACACTACAAGTCTGACTTTAATTGTGGGCACCACAATCTTTAAATGACCTAAACTTGCCTTTGGGGCACCCACTCACATAACCCTTAAGTGAAGCATCAATTGATTAATTGAGTATAGTATCTTCGGGGTAATTAAATTATCAAGTTTCACTGAGTAATGAAGTAGTCACACTCGCCCTTGGATGATTTATGGAACAATATTATAAGTTCAAAATGAACTCAAAATATTTCAAGAGACCTTCAAAGTGGTCTAGGGTCATGCCTCAAGCATTTTGAAATATATTGAACATTTTAAAGGGCAAATTGTACTTGCCATACTTTTATTCTAAAATCATCCACTACGATCTTCTGAGATCCAATAAAATCATAACTTGGTTGCAATTTAAATTCCCTGCAAAATTATATACATGTCTTGCAAGTACTAACATTTCAGGTGGAGGAACAAGAAGAATCGATAGGTACGCTTTTAAATTAATGCATTTACCTTTATGTACTTCTTGTTTCAAACTTGCATGTTAAACAACAATGTCACCCTACATGAAAACTATTCCTTAGATTTAAAAAACCAAGCCATAAGACTTCGAGGTTGTCTGCCTAGTGCGACATAAATCATCAACTGATCTTTCGGCCTTTGTACAATCATGTTGTGCAATATAAGCCCTAACTCGTCTTAGGATTCTGAGGTTGTCATTCGTCGCAACCTAAATCCTCATATCTTTCAGGATATTTGTGTGATTGTTTCACGGGAGTGTAAGCCCTAAATAATAAAATTGGCAGGATGAAACGCTTGAATAATTTCTCCTCAAAATTGAAGCCAAACGGTAGGATAGATTAAGTAGTCATCGAGGTTCTCCTCCAGATCTATGACATCCTCTAGTATCTCTTCCTTTAGATTCCAAAAAAAATGCTCCAAATTTGAGTCATTCCTGTTTCAAACCCCTTTGTCCAATCTCGTTGAAAAAGTTCTATCCTTTTGAACTCCTTGAAGATAATATTCTCTGATTTTTATCGAGAGTATTCTTGAGTAACTCCGGTCATTTAAGATGTAATTAACTATAGGAGCTTGCCCTTATAGGAACCTTTTTCTAACCCAACTTAATATAAACCCTATTTAATTCTTTATATTAAATAGAGGAACTTGTCGGCTAATAAAATAATTTTCGCAGACCAAACGGATATCATACAATCTTTAGTTTATTTAATTGAGCTCCCACCAATAAGCAAGATATCTACCCCTCGAGCTAGGTGCACTGCTTGCGGTATTAAGCTCGTTTATTTAAACTATTGGGGATATGAGATCGGTTCGACCTCGTATTTTTAAAATTTAAAACATTACTTTTTTAAATTATATATGTAAATTAAATGTCCTTCTGAAGCGAGTGACGGGATTCCGATTTCGGCGGCCGACAGCTTCCAACAGGCAACTCCTCAGCTTTTTTAGTGCCGACAATGCACCAAGTTCCAAAACTGGCGCATGATGCGCCAGGGATGAGTTTTTCAAATTTAGGCGGTTTGAACAAATATTTTGCATGAATTTTAAAAGGACACTTGTTCTACACACCTCTTGGAGTAATTCAATGCATTTAGACACATTGGAAGATTCTTTTATGAAGGGATATGTCTCTTGGATCAAATGACACATCTTTTAAATTCAAAAGAGTTGACTTTTGGAGGAAATTTTGAATTCTTTTTCAAAGGAGGCAGCCCAAAAAAAGGAGACTTTTCGTTGTGATAAGGGGGCGAAAAAGGAGAGGAAGAGAGTAGGCGTGAGTTAGAGATAGAGAGAGAAAGAGGAGATTTTCTTCTATGGTTGTAAGAGGAGAGGAAATGTGAGAGATTTCTTCTTCATTACACTTCTAAGAGAGAATTGGGTGTGCATGTAAAGAGAGAACGACTTGGAGAGAACTTCTAGGGATTTGCTTGGGAAGGATTGTGAGCTAAAATGTGTCTTTTATTTCTTTTGTTTTGTAAACCTATTTTTATATATGAAATCCGTGTTTTATCGTATCATTCTCATGAATTCTGAGTTGTCTTCTTTATCCTTCTCCCTACTTTGAGATATGATTTTATGAAGATTTGATTTCGTTTTCTACGATTTTAAATGTCAATAATTTGTCATGATCAAATGTTCATTTACTTTTCGATCTGACCAATTGGAATGCTAAAATATGTTGAGAGACATATGTTCTGAAAGGGGATATGATTTCTACAACAAAGGGAGAATTACATTTGATTTCATAGAAGAGTATGTCATCCATGGGATTAGGTGCAAATAAATAGGAAAATATACTTTTTTGGAAGCAGAATTGGAGATTTTAAGGTGACAGATTAAAATCCCTAACCGACTTTTTTGTAATCGACAAATACAAGAATTTGATGACGCTACTAAAAGATTTAATCCTCGGCAACTGCGCCAAAAACTTGACCGACTTTTTTTGTAATCGACAAATACAAGAATTTAATGGCGCTACTAGAAGATTTAATTTCCAGCAACAACGTCCAAAGACTTGATCGTGACTTTATAGATGTGTCTGATTTGATTAAGATGTATAATTATAATATTCAATAATGTTAAAGTCAAATTAACGCAAGTATACATATCGCTCAAGTAATATAGGGCTCTAATGGAGTCCTAGATATCGATCCCCACAGAGAGTGATTTAGAATTACAGACTAAGACTTTAGAAAAATAAGACTTTAATAACAACAACGACGTTCAATTTGCTTATCTGTCATTAATAGGCAATTAAAATAAATAGATAATTTTAATAATTAATAAATAACTAATTATATAAAGTAGGGTTTAATTGTGATATTCAATATATAAGAAAGCATTCTTAAATATCTAATGATATAAAGTAGGGTTTAATTGTGATATTCAATATATAAGAAAGCATCCTTCATAGATAATTTTAATAACTAATAAGTAACTAATGATAGAAAATAGGGTGTAATTGTGATATTCGATATATAAGAAAGTAACTAATTGTACTAATAAAGATTTTAATGTGATATTCAATATATAAGAAAACATCCTTCTCCTATTAAATAACGAATGATACTAATGAGAGTTTAAATGTGATATTCAATATAAGAAAGCATCTTTCTCCCAAGAAATTATAGTGAATGGATAAAGTGAATCAGTTCAAATTGTATTGTGCCAAATAGGAGCACAGAAATTATAGTGAATGGATAAAATGAATTAGTTCAATTTATATTGTGCCAAATAGGAGCATAACTATTCTATAGTGAATGGATAAAATGAATTAGTTCAATTTATATTGTGCCAAATAGGAGCATACATATTATTTACCTCTTGGTCTATGTATAAATAACATTGACTAATCTTATGCTTGGTTACTGATTCTGCGACTAGGCTGGGAGGATACCTGCTCTCACGTCGAAGCTCCCACGTTCCCCTCACCTTAGGGCTAACATCTACACATCAACACCCAAACGATAGGACCGAATTGGGCCTCTAAAATCTTCAATTCTATGCCCGATAATAATATTTCCCTATTTATTTGCACCCAACTTCCAAGGGCTTTGATCTTTATGCCCGATAATATTATTTCCCTATTTATTTGCACCCAACTTCCAAGGGCTTTGACCTCTAACATCTACACTTCAACACCCAAATGATAGGACCGAATTAAGGATTTTAGTTTGTCACTCTACAATCACCAAGTTGCACCCAAACGATAGGACCGAATTAAGGATTTTAGTCTGTCACTCTAAAATCTCCAATTCTTCAACCCAAACGATAGGACCGAATTGGGGATTTTAGTCCACCTGATTAATTTTATTTCCCTATTTATTTGCACCCAACTTCCAAGGGCTTTGACCTCCCTGAATCTTGAATAATATTTCCCTATTTATTTGCACCCAACTTCCAAGGGCTTTGACCTCCCTGAATCTTGGAAGTAACCTTCAGTTTAGTTGTAAAACTCAACATATTTTAATAAATTAATTGGGCAGATTGAAAGTAAATTAAGATCGAAGTGAAAAGATCATCACAATTTCTTAAACATTTTCATGACTTCACCAATTCAAATCATCATTTCACAAATCTCGAGATAAGGAAAAAGACAGAAAACTACTCAAAACTCGTGGGGAAAACACAACAAAACTCGAAATTCATATATAAAATCAAAGTCATATAAACTACAACAAGTAAATAACTTATTTATAATTTATCCCCAAGAATACTCCTCAAAGTTCCTTTGAATCTCATCCTTTCTTTACAATGCACAGAATTCCTCTTCTAACGAGCAAGGAGGAAGAAATCTCTCACTTTCCCTCCACTCTTACAATTTCTCGAAGAATTCCTCATAATATTGCTCCTCGAAGTTCCTCTGAATCTCTTTCTTTCTTTACAGCACACAGAATTCTTCTTCGAAGTGGAAGGAGGAAGAAATCTCTCACTTTCCCTCCACTCTTACAATCTCTTGAAGAATTCCTCACAATTGTTACACTCTACGAAATCTCTCACTTTCCCTCCACTCTTACAATCTCTCGAAGAATTCCTCACAATTATTACACATCTCTCACTTTCCCTCCACTCTTACAATCTCTCGAAGAATTCCTCACAATTGTTACACTCTAATGGTAACCTCCAAGGCCTCTTGCACTCTAGACTCCTTAGACTCTCTAGACTCTAGTTTCGGCCAAAATGTTCTTTTAAAGTTGTAGATGAGCTTTCCTAAGAGTTTCCTAAACATCCCTTCAAAATTTGGCCTCATCCAAAGCTTGAATAGGCATAACCGTTGATCACGCCATTGGCGGCCTCAAGGGCGACGTCGACGGGCTTCTAGAAAATTTTTGTCATGTAGTCTCGGAAAAATCTCGTCGTCGGTGGCGTCGAGGGTGTCGTCAGCGACTTAGTTCAAATCTTCACATTTTGGTCATTTTCGCTCCAAATTCGCTCCTTTTTGCATTTTTTTGCTCCAATGACCCTAATTCATCATTCCTGCAATAAAACATCAAAAATACATTTCTTTAAAGTGTAATATCATCAAAAACAGTATAAAATAGGTATGAAAATCTCAACATATTTTCTTTTGGCCCCAATTTGGTCCAGTTAACTGGAAACTAATGCGAGCATGTTAGCCCTCAAGGGAGGGAGTAGTGAACCGTTATCCTCCCAGCCTAACCACAGAATTAGAGACCAAATTCTGGATTAGTCAATGTTCTTTATAACACTCAGAAGAGAGTAAAGAATAAGATTGCTCCTATTTGACACAAAACATTTATTAAATATATATTTAAATAGTTTTAGTTTCTTCATAAGTCATATACTCATTGTAAAGAGGAATGATGCTTTCTTAAACTTGAACTTTTCGTCAACAAAAACTTTTGTTTTATTTTCATAATTTTACTTTTGAAAATTTAACATCTAGTTTAGTTTCATTGTTGTAGTCTTACATCTGCATATTTAGTAGCATTCACTTTAATAGTTCATTTTCAAACTTAACACTTTACTTTATTTTTCTTTATTTTATTTTATTTTATTTTGAAGTAAAATTTTAAGAACTTATTTATAAGTATTTTTCAGCTTCCCTGTGAGATCGATATCTATGACTCTATTAGAGCCCTTTATTACTTGAGCGACATGAATATTTGTGTTAATTTTAAAGGGATTTGACAGTTTGAAAAAAAATTTTAAAAGATAAATTATTTACATAAAATGTATTTTTGTTAGAATTATGTTGCATATTTGTTATTATATATGACATGTGTATTTTGTAATATTGAAAAATATTTACAAAATTTACACAATAAATCTACTTGCATCATAATCTTCTCATCCAAGACTATTTGGATTAAGAATTTATGTATTTGAAAAAATTTGTAATCATTCGTGAATGAATATAAGTGTTTTTTTGTGTGAAATTTTGTGTTGAATCGAATTAAATAAGATTGGTGAATCTTGAGTAAGAGGAGAGTTAAGAGGGAAGAAAATAGTATATAAAGTGTTATGAGACCATATAAAGCTAGTTAACTTAGGCTAGGAGTGCATTTAACTTAAATAAAAAAAAATCAAAATTTGTCCACTGACGCCTAAGCGCCAAGACCCGCGCCTAAGCGCTGCCTAAACCGAGAGCAGGCGTCTACGAGCTGAACCATTTGCGTTTAAGCACTCGTTAACAAAAACTGGTTCTCAAACGATTTTAAATGAAAAATCGGTTTAAAAACACCATTATCAAACCTCGCTTCATCTTCTTCCTCGGGTCATTCGCGATTTCTAAGCTAGGGCTCGCCATATTTGAAGATGTCTTGGTGATTTGCGGCAAAAATTGCTATATTTGATATCCTTGAGGTAAGAGCTTCACTTCTATGCAAAATTTTTTTATTTTCACCATGTTCATGGTAAAAATTTGAGAAAAATCTATGAAAAAGGCATGAATTTATTAGTTTAAGCTTTTAGGAGTTTAGTTTAGTGATTTAGAGTTGAATGTGAAATTTATTTTGAATTTTATACATTTTTTTAGAAATGACACCAAGAATGAAGAGAAGTAAGGGGAAGGCTTCATACAATTCAAGCAAGTTTTTCAGTTCGAGAGCTCAGAATCGATACAGTGATGCACTGCAATCGAGGAAGTTGATTCCTGAGCAGTGTTTAAAAATTCAGGAGCAACCGAGAAGATTTGATTATTCGCTGCTCGTGAGAGCGATTCTGTTATTTTTCTGTTGTTGCAGTGATTTATGTTGTACGAGAGTTCTATGTGAATCTCCTTGAAGCTGATGAAGAAGGATTCATGGTGAGGGGGAAGAGAATGTCTTTTTCCCTTGAGGTAATTAATCAATTTTATCATTTAACCCCGAGTACTTTGTGTTTTAATTCGAACTATAGTCCTAATGAGGAGGAGCTAGATGAGATTGTTTCATCTTTGACTGCTGAGAGAGGGTTATGGAAGATAACAAATGAGAGAAGAATCAAATTTTCTGCTTCAAAGTTGGATGCCACTACAAAAGCATGACACTATTTTATTTCTGCTCTTTTGCTGCCTACGAATCATTTGAGTGAAGTGACTCGAGATCAAGCAATCTTGAACTATTGTATTCAGCTGTTCAAGCCAATTGATATTGGAGGTTTGATTTATGGAGTTATTATCAGTTCTTCCATTGCCACTACTATTACAGGTTTGGGATTCACATCCTTGATCTTTTCTGTATGCCAACAGGCTGAAGTTTGATTGGATAGCTAGGAGAAGATCTTACAGCCACTGAAGCGATTACCCGTGTGAATGTGAATTCTTATTCTCATCATTCAATTTTTGTTGGAGGGGTGGATTCTTTAGCAGTTGTGCTGCTTCGACATCGTGAGCTTCTACTTCACATGCTTCTATTTCACGGGGTCAGACTTCTGGATTTGATTCTCAATCACAGTTATTACAGAGGATTTTGGACAACGTCAACTGCACAGCAGATAAGGCAATAAATTCAGAACATTTTGCTAAGCATATGGATGGATACATGAGGATACATAGTGATTATAAAAAGGAATACAACTCATTTATGAGGAACCTTAGGAGAGATAATCAGGATGTGGTATTTCCTTAGTATCCTAGATATCCATCATATGAACCAACAACTGCTTGGCGTAGTGACGATAGTGATGGAGGAGAGGATGATGACTAGTTTGGATCTTTAGTTTATTTTGAAGTTTTTAGTTTATGTGTTGTTATGAACTGTTGTTAGTGCAGGTATTCTGTACTTTTTGTTATGTTTTCAGTTGTAATTGTTGAGACTATTAGTTTTTGTTATGTTTTGTTTCATACACCTACTGTGGTGTATTTGTGTTATTGTGCGTAGTTATTATATTTGTGTGGTAGTAATTGTGTTATTCGTGTTGTTTAATATATTTAGTTAATCTGTGTTGAACTTAATTCTGGAATCTTAGGAAGGTTTAGAATTTAGCTAATTTTTTGGTTAAAAGCTGCATGTTAAAATTTTCAATTTACTACTTGTTGACCTCACTTTTGGTTGAGGTTTAGAAACTTCTTTAGTATCCTAGGTCTAGCCATAGGACTTTCCTATTGACTGATCTTAGAAAACTAGAAAAGGTACCCCCGTCATTAGAAATTCAAAACTCTTCTCTTTACTCAACTTGAAGTTCCACATATTGATCTTAACCTCTAGCACTTAGTAGGTAAGATCATTGTGAAAGAACTCAAGAAGAGTTCCTATAGGACTACTTGGCCTTAGGATTGACCTTGGGTGTTGGTTTAGAGTTAAGGTACACAATATCCTCACAATACCCTGGCTAAAACCAATACATAAGGACCCAAGATGGGAATTTCATTGATCCACGGTTCATTTAGAACGGATATTTATCCAATTCTACTTGAAATATTAATCTTGGTTCTTTTGCCCCACACTCCCAAATTACCTAATTGCCCTTAGGACCCTCCTTTAACCCAAAATTCCCAATAAATCCCAATAAATCCCAAATATTCTCAATTTCATTTCTTTTAACTATCACATGGCTCAATTTGGTCAATTTGGCCATCTTTACAAAATACCCTCAAAATTGCCAAAATTACAAAAATACCCTTGGCACCCCAAACTTTCCCAAAGCCTTTAAAATCATTCCAAATGTTCCCAAAATCCATTTGGACCCTTCAATTGGATTCAATTTGATCAATATGACTATTTTGATCAAAAACCCCCAAATTGCCTTTAAAGGCTCAATTTCCCCAAATTTACTTCAAATGTCCATCAATTTGCTCCCATTATTCCCCAATTTCAATCCTAAACTCAAATTAACTTTACATNTTACACATCAAAATCAACCATCAATTGTCCTTGATGAAACCTCAAATCCATTTGATTTTGGTCA